>JAQFVV010006364.1:1994846-2169056 GCA_028023455.1 Epiperipatus broadwayi | reverse complement strand
CATTTCATGTGTAGGAAAAACAACAACCAAGACACAAGCTTACTAATAAAATTTTATAACATTTTATTAACATTATGATAAATAACACTTTGTACATTATTTACAGCGGATATCCCTATTTACTTATCACAAACTTTTATTTATACCCGTTGATGTCTTAACATTATTATTATCGAATTTTATTTTACCCTTTTACCATTAATAATTACAAAAGTATTTTACAATATTATTATTATTGGATACATGTTTTGAGCTTAGCTGAATACACAAAATTTCTATCCATTAAACTTTTCTATTTGACATTATGTCCTTATAATTTCAAAATTATATTTCTATAAGATCTTTACTTTTATGTAAAATTATACAAAAATTACAAAATTATACTTATTCTTGTTAGTATGGAACCTACGAATTTAATCCTTATGATATTTTCGTCCTTTATTATCAATCATAATATAATTACTGATAAAATTTTGATCCCATCCTTAACTTTATATAGCAATTAACATTATCCACACACTATGTAAAAATACACATTTTTTGTTATATATTTCTTTAACTCATTTTCCAAATAAACATGCAATCTCTTTTACTAAATCTCACGTACAATATTTTAAAATCTTATTATTGTTTTAAAACTTAATTCTAAGGTTTTTTTTTTTTTTTTTAAAATTATATCAGTTTAGCAATTGGCTTTAAAATTATATCATGATTCTTCATCTTTTATAATCTTATACTTTCCTTTGGACTTATACTCTCTTACCTGTAATACTATTCTTACATAACTCTTCTACTTCTTTCTATCTTATTCTTTCTATAAAACTTCTCCCTGCTTTTTTCAGAAATCAAAATGCGAAGATATAGATGTTGATCAAAATAAACAAGATATTATCCTTTATAAAACTTGACAACGGCACGGATTAAGGCATAGGGGGACTTTATGTCTACGCCTCTGTATTGGAAGGAGCTAAACTTTTCTCAGCTTCATCACATCAGAAGTTTCAAAGATATGTAAAAAACCGTCCAGAATATAGGCTCAGTTGTAGGGGTTATCTACACTGAGCACACAATATAGATCCACATATTTCATTCCTTATAGTTTAATAAAACACCTCTTGGTTTCCTTGACATCGCCCCAGCCACTGAGTTCTTCGTTACTCATACTCGACAACCTCTCTTTGCTAAAAAAATTATTTTTTATTTAACTATACGCTATTCTTAAGAAAACTTTACTATACTTCTCGTATATTTCTATCTCTACTGTTATAAACTATTTGAATATTTTCAATATAAAACTCAAAAGAATCACATAATTAATATGCTACTTATTATTAATCATTTTTAGATTATTTATTGCTGCACTTTTAAAATTACTACTCTCTTAAATATATGTTTGATGTTGGATAAATGTGACTGATAACTTTTAACACTTTCATACTTCATTCATTAATAGATGACCTATAAAAAATATATACATATTACCAATAATATAAAATTACCAACGACTCTATCCCGATGTATTTAAACTCTCCATCCAGGACTTCTAGTAGGTATTTAAAATTTTCCAACACTTTTATTTATACTAATATTTCTCCATTCCATTAGCTCGTATATTTAAATATAATTATTTAAATTTATGTTTATTGTTTCCCTACTATCAAATTTTATACTTTAAATACAATAAAAAATAATTAAAACTATATTTACGATACAGCTTTGTTGGACTCGCTTGAAAAGTTCTTGCAAAGCTAAATAAAAAATTATATTTATTTTTTCAGTCACTTAATGTTCTAATTAAACTTTAATTCTGTTTATTAATTCTTCTTGGACGACCTAATTTCTTCACTTTTTCCACTTATTCTTGAGATCTCCTTTACATAGTCTGCTAGCTTTTTCCCCTTGGTTTTCTGTGCACTTGTACTTTATTTTAAAATTCAAAAATTTCTTTATTTCCTGGATCCTTTTCCTCATTTTAGTGATTAATTATATCTGTTTAAAATAATATTCTTTCCTTCAATACTTTTCCTTTTTTCTATGATGAGATAAAGTTGGTTCCTCTTAGTAAGTTCATAAGCACTTTATAGGACTGGCTTTTCTTCTATTTTTAATTTAGAAACTATATTTTAAATAATGTTTTCTGTAATATAACAACTTTTCTTTCATCTTTTCTATATACTTGAACGCTTATTATGATTTTTCTCATAGAGAAATATGACTTAGCTTTAAATACTTATAAAACAAATGTTCGTCATAAGATTCTCTCGATAGCAAATAGTTTCTTTCTTATATTTTCACACAGCTTTTCCTTTGTATTTTTCCAGTTATAGGATTTAATTTCTGGCTGAGCACAAATAATACAAAACTATACAATCACTCATTTCTTTCAATAATTATTTCAATTATTATTCTTGGTATTTCCATTTTATTGTAGGCTGAATGGTCAAATTTGATCAAACCACTGGTAAGATCACGTAGAAATTAGCAAATCACTTTCTGGATACAAAATTATATTATCTGTTCAAGACTAACTTAGAATAATTATTAATTTATAAATTTATATTACTTTTTTCAGCTTCGATGTTACAAGCAATTCAAAAAGGTTACCTTCCTCTTCAACTTTCACATTCCATCTCCCGCTTCTGTCTATCTTAGATTTTTCTTGCCATTTAAACTGTTGATTGGTCATATTGTTTTAGCGCGAACAATATTAGTCATTCTATTTTGGATGATAAATTGACTTTTAAATAATATTTATGAGTAATGTCTGGAATATTACTTTAACTTAATATTATTAAATTAATCATAGTTTGATAAAATTATTATTTGACTTTAAAATAATTATTAAGACAACTATAATTTTAAACTTTAATTTTATGATAGATGACAATTATATCTAGTTTTAAATTCACAAACTTTATTATTATTTACCAGGTGTGTGGTGAAAGCTGAATATACGACACGTGCTATTATTACAAAAAAACTTTTTTATGTCTCGGTTTAAATACCAAAACTAATGATTTTCTAATTTTTGAAAAATAAATTGAAACTTATAGGACCAAATATAATCTCACATCCCGAAGTTTATTAATAAAAATATACCCTATTAATTTGATAATTATAAATTACTTCTTTATTTAACTATAATTCTGAAAATATATATTCAATCATTACTATAATTTAACTGTCTATGCTGTGTATTTTGTATGGCCGCTTTCACAACCATAAGCAATGAATTAAAACTTATTCTGTTTACTTTTAAAATACTTTTATCTGTTACTGTTAGGTATTTTAGCTTAAAATTGTATTACAAACTTTATTACTTTTATACACTTAAAATACTTAAAATAAAATTTTTCATAATTGACCTTTCTACCCTACCTATGATCTACAGACAAGGGCACAATATATATATATATAATCCTGTACAACTTCATGCTATTTGAAAATAACTGTTTAGTAATGAGTAGAAAAGGTAGTATTATCTTTTTAACTAGACTAAGATTTTATAAAAAAACATGGTATCTTTACGTAATTACAAATAGTGCAACACTTAAATTAATTAAAATATTAACTATTAAAACTCTATTTAAATCTGTCTAATTTAAACTATCAAGCTGAGTAAAGTGAATATTTTCTATGTATGTTTAATTATTAGTTGGTATAATTTACAAGATAACTAAAATGAATAATTGTTTTAGACCAATTAAAATACAGTTTCAGTAACACATTAATGTAAATTTTAATAGAAGAATCCATGTACGATTACTTAAATTAGTTGCTAAGTTATTTTTATCTATTTATTTTTTATATGTTTAGTTTAACTTTGTGTGTGCGTGTATATACACGTGAATTAATTTTAATTGTAAACTAAATAATTATTAGTTTTAAAAATTGATAATTGTCAGTACCATTTTATTTAACAGCTTGCTATCAAAATGTTCACATCAGCACTTATTAGTTCTGTGTTTATCAAAAGAAATAAAAAATTAATTAGAAGGAATGCTTAACAAATGAGCAAATACCCGAATGTTCTTATGAATTGAGGGATTATGGTATATGAAATTGGTTAATTCAACATGGAGCCCTAGTAAGGACTGAACTTCATGCCTTCTTATGTGAATTAAATTATTGCTGAGTGGTAAAACTTTTTTAAATCACTAGTGTTGATTTAAGGGAGGTGATTGGGAAATATATAACCTGCTTTAGGTTCAATCATTTCCATTATTAACTACATTATATATAAATTTATGAAATTTGTCGTGTTTACTCAAATTTAAAGGTTGTCCTTCAAGGTTATTGGTGCAATAAAATGGCAACCCAAATATAACAGGATTAATCCATTTTTACCTGAGAATTCAGAGCAAAAGTGATTTCGTAATGTGTGACTCAATAATATATATATATATATATATATATATAAGAGCACACCCTGAGACAATTAAATATCAAAAATGACTACATTTTTGTGGATATATAAATATTTTTTCCGTAATGCATTATAGTTTTATTAGTTATACATTGATAGTACTGCAATAAGTATGGTCCGAATAATATATAAGTAAAAAAATTATTAAAATGTGCTATGAAATATAAAAATAATCATTTGAAATGGAAGTTGAGACTGCCACTTGAATTAATTATAAGACTTAGTTAGTGAACAGTAGCATAAAGGGCATACATGAGTGAGAGGGTTAAGTAGATAAAAGGGTTAAAATCAGCATACGTATGAGTTCAGGCAAGTTCAAAGATTTATGGAAAAGTGTGCATGTTTATGGTAAGGATTGGAACACACTAAACTATGTATTTGAATTTTTGTAATGGGTATTGTTTCTTTATTCTCTGCATAAATAAAATAAATAAAAGTAATAGACATATAAATTAGATGATAACCAGATCAAAAAAGAAAAAAAAATGTGTCAATTAAAGACAAAATATTGATGCATGATGTAGAATAGCTATAGGGTTAGAGCCAGAACAAACAAAAATTAAATCTGCCAAAGCATACTGTACGACTTGATAAATGAGGGGCAACAAAAAATTGAAGTTAAGTTGAAAGTCAATAGAGAAGTTAGTAAAGAAATAAGAGAAGTTTATAATAGTAGGATAGAAAGATTCTTCGACATAGAGAAGGAAAGATTTAGCCAATAAAGAGAGGAGGAAGAGTAGTATAATAAAAATATCAAAACATAATAACCAAATAATAGAAAATAAGACATCAGAAAGGAGATACAAAAATGTGCAAGAAGTAACTGCAAAGTTAAATGATGAAAAATTGATGGTAAAGAGGCAATAGGTGAGAGTCAGCAAGTAGCCAAATTGCTAAATGTACTGGGTAGAAGTATGAATGGCCAGTCAAGTAGACTGTCTGAGAAAACTCCTGACCAAGATCATATACATTTTCTGGAGTTGGGAAAGAGAGGATGAATAAATAAAATTAAAAACATATGATACATCAGCGTGTCAAAATAGAAGCTGAACAAAGAAGGATAAAAAAGAAAATAGAGAATATGAATCTGGATAACCTAGACTTTAACAACCATACAGCTGGTTACAAGAAATCAAAGAAGTAGAACCTGAAATAACAGAGATTAAACATAATAGTTTTGGAGAAATCAGTCTTGGTATAAACCAGTTCTTGAAAATTAGTGTTTAAAGGGTCAAATAGAGGAAGCACCTGTAGAATGTTATGAAGCTTCAACCAAATCGATGCCACCTATAGCTGGATTTAGATATAATCTGCCATTGAGATGGGAAAAGAGAATGACAATTTTTTTGGTCATCTAAAATATCACTAGCATCACTCAAGAAATACTGGAAAAGAGATAAAGATTGGATCTTAATTGAAGACGGAAAATCTAAAATGTTGAAAATCCCAGATCATATAAAAAGGATAAAGGATTTGTCTTGAAATAAGGCTATAATGTTTGATAGTAGTGATTTTTCCCATATTACTTGCAATATTTTTTTAAACTTATATGATTCTTAGAATATCTCTAAAAACAAGTGCCACAAGATTTTCTTTAAAGTACAACTTATTATGGCAGAAATGAAAATATATTTGAAAAAGAAGGTTTTTAATAAATGTGTTTTACCAGTTTTTACTTATGCATCTGAGACTTGGACACTTAATAGAAAAGCAATACAGAGACTTCAGACCACTAAAAGAAGTATAAAGAGATGTATGTTAGGAGTAACAAGAAGAGATCAAAAACACAATATATGAGTAAGAGAACAAACAGTTGTTTACTGACCTCATTAAAAAGTTAAAAGACTGGAGCTGGACTGGACATATTGCTAGAAGAGATGATATTAGATGGACAATTGAAATCTTAAACTGGATTCCAAGAGATTGTAAAAAAACCAGAAAGAGACCGCATGTGAGATGGATCGATGAAAAAAGAAAGTGTGCATGGGTGATGTGGTGAAGAGAAGCTAAAGATCAGAGAAGATGGATTGAACTTGGAGAGACTTTCATCCTGCAGTGGATTGATAATGGTTGATGATAAGGAGGAAGAATGCTTGACTATTGAAACCTTTCAATTATAAAAATGAAAACTGAATGTTATGCTAAGCTCTGAGATTAGTTGAAAGATTCATGTAAGTCATGAGTGATTTATCTTATTGAATTGGTGCCTCAGCTAGATTGGAAGTGTAGATACTTGACATGAATAGTGATAATTCCTAAAAAAGACATACCTTTTGTTTTTAAGAGAAATGATTCTTTCATTGATTACAAGTGATTGACTGGTAAAGATATTATGATTCTAACTGTATATCCCAGTCAGTGATTTAATCTATATTTTTTCTTATTAGTTATCATGAAGACTTATGATATGGTTCCAGTATAAATATGAGGATTAAATAAATCCCCTAACTTCTAGCATATTATCATTTTATCTGTACATCCCAGTCAATGACTTGATCTCAATCATTTTTATTATTATTATCATTATTATAATGGTTCAAAAATATTAAAACATTTTTTAACAACAACACAGGTTTGAATTTGTAATAAAGAAAATGTATTAAAGCTGAGTGCTTTCAATACTGAGTAATAGCATAATCATACCATTATGTGACTAAAGGAAGTTGAGATCTAGATTTAAATTTATGTTTGAATTATTAAATAATAGATTATCATAAAATTGTGTTTTTAGGAGTAGATTTACATACTAATACTAATACTGAAAGTAGTCACTATAAGTGCCATTTTTTTAGAAAGAAGGGTGTTAGAGTCCTCTTTATTGATGGTATGATGATCTTAGTTATTGATTACTTCCTTCACATTTTTATTTCTGTCATCTCTCTCAGAATAAATGATATCAGCTATAGAGAGATCAAAGTTATGGCCCGAATGCAACTCATGATCCAAGAAAATGGAAGAATCTTCATTGGTTTTCTTGGCCCAATTGTACAGCTATTTATGGTGGTCAAGACTTGTAGATAAGTTAGCTCAGGTTTCACCATAGTAAGACTTCAAGCAATTAGGTTTTTTGTAGTTAATTTTGTACACAATTTGATGTGAAGTCTCTCTAGTTATTTTGTCTTTTAAATTATTTAATAATTTATTTAAAGATGGAGGTGAACGAAAACTGATCTTATATTTATTAGAACAAATGTTTATTAATTTGTGTGCAAGTTTTGAAATATAAGAGAAACTTGACTATTTTTTATTATCAGGTTGAATGTTTGTAGGGTGCAAGATTTTGTTATAAAAATTCACAATAATTGTGGATATTTTTTTTAGAATTGTACCCAATTTTTATTAGGTCTTTAGTGTCCATGTTTCTTCTCTAATCAGCTTATTAGTAAGTATATGGGAATTATAAAGCTACACATATGACATACAGACAATGCAAGTGTAAAAGTTGAATATATCCCATAACTTCTAGTGTATTCAGGTTTAGGTGTTACTTTGTTATGTCTCAGCTTTGTATCTGGCAGATGGCTCAAATAAACTGATGTGATTATGCATGTGGTTAACCGATACGGACTAAGAACAAGTGACACCAGAAATTCTATGATGTAACATTTGTTAATAAAATTTTTAATGTTTAATTTACTTGTTTAATCTAGAAGAAAATGTGAATGTGGTAAAACAACTGACCATTACATTAAGATGTAGAAATGAAAATGATATTTGCTTTTATTATCTCATTTTTTTTAAATGGGGGAGGGCTATAAAGTAATCACTCACATACATTGTAGAAATATTAAGCATGTATTGAATTGTTAAAATTATTTAAAGTTCTTTTAAATTTAAAATATTATTTGGAATGTGCATGCACGTGTATGCATGGATGAGGTACATATAAAAGCATCTTACTTGAATTCAATAATCAAATAAAAATAAATAAAATTTATTTATTAAAATGAATTTTAATAGAAGAATCCAGGTAAGATTGTTTAAATTAAGCAAAATTATATATTTTTTTATTTGAAAAAAAAAATTTTGGTCAGATTTGCTGATAACAAAAAAAGATTTCCAAATTTGATTAGAAATAGTAATTAAAAGATAAGAAGTCTCCAATTTATTCTGTAATTTTAATTACTGATTTATTGCATATTTTTAATTTTTTTTTTAAAATGTGAAAGAATTGCAAGGTAGAGAAGAAAAGGAAGTCACTTTTTTGGATTAGTCTGGACTAAAGAGTTAAGCTCTGATTATTTAATGAGCAGTATAAACCTTTTCCTTTTTGGTGAATTGTGAACGTGGCAAAAGTATGTGACTGTATGGAAAATTATGCTGTTGTAATTGTTCTTGCCAGAAACAGAATCTTTGCTTTATGGAACCAAGAATTATTTGTTAATACAGCCCAAAAATATGCAGTGCCAATTAATCACTTCAGAACATCATGACGAGAAAGCCACTTAATTTCTGTATAATAAGAAAGATCAGTGTATTCACTTCCTATGTCTTTTAGAAATTTAACAAACTGATAATGATTAGGAGTACATACATGAATTTACTATACAATCTTAGTGACATTTTTTGGCACATGTCCAACATGTAAAACTTTGAAGCATATTGTTTTCTGATGAATAATGCATGAAAATGTTGAAAATGATCATTAGCTTCTTCTTTGAACTTTGTAACAATCTCTTTAAGAACATCAATCATTACAGGGACACCATCAGTTGCAATATAAACTATTTTAACAGTAAATTGTATTGAATCAAAACTTTCTTAAGTTTGTCAAAACTATCAACACTTGTAGTTACATCATTCATAGAAATAAGTTCTAGAAACTCTTCACAAACTTTCAAGTTTACATCATATCTGTGAATAAAAACAGACAATTGAGTGGTATCCTGTAAATCTGTACTTTCATCAGTTGCAATGGAATAAGTCTCAAATGTTGAAATTATTGATTTTAAATGATTCCCTAAATTCTCAGCTATGTCATCAATTCTGCTGCAACAGTATTTCGAGATAAACTTACATTTTTGAACTTCTTTAATTGTTCTGGATGCAACACTTCTACAGCTTTAAAATGCATTTGTGAATAAATTCTCCTTTAGCAAATGGCTTTGATTTGCTTTTAATTAAGTGTGCTAATAAATAACTAGTTTTAATAACAGCCCCATTATCCTCAGTCGGGCTTGATATGTACCCTTTGTTGTTTTTTGAGTGTCAGCTTTAATTCTAACATTTTATCTTCTCGAAGTTTCTCAGCATATTTGTCATAGTATTTTTTATGATTTTTTTTGGAGGGCTTTGAGATTAAATTGTTTGCAAGCCTTGATGATGTTTGTATATATCATGTATACATTTTTATTTTTTCTTCAATAATTAAGTATTGTCATTTCCATTTATTTGGAAAATTTGTGATGCTCTTCTCCAATGCATCATTTCTTATTTATATCAGTAAAGGGTTTGATATAACTATGATTTTTTAATTGTTTCAAAGAAAACACTATCACTATAATTTCTTTCACATTTAGAGCATTGTTAAACTATCAGAATCACATAGACATTACCAGCCTTATCTACAAAGGTATCGGAAGTGCATCGAATGCGCAAACAATAACATAACTCATACATTTATAATCCCAGTGCATAACATTATACCTAAAATAAATATCAAATAACCTCAAATATTAAGAAATGTTCAGCTATATCCTCTGTGAATAAGTTTATTCATAGAGAACATGGATGAAAATTTCTTAATGTTTGAGGTGATTTGATATCGCATATGTTTAATATATTCTGCTGTATAACATCAAATAAATTTTGTGGACATATTGTATAGGTAATAAAGCATTTATTACAACATTTAATAAAAATAAACAATTTTTGAAATGTATTTTTGGCAAAATGATGAAATTTTGGGGTTTTCCTTTGGTAGAACAGCATGTGGTGAAGTATTTACAAAGGTATGAGACCATGCCTCCCCCCACAAAAAAACAACACATGAAATGATACTTTAATTTTTTTATATTTTTATTACTTTATATTAATAATTATGTTGACATAATACAAAAAAAAATTGAAGATATTATAATTAATTTTTTCATAAATTTTTCTTTTTTTTAAAATAACACTAATAAAAAAAAGAAATGTAAATATTAAATACAGCTGCTATTTGTCAGCCATTTTGTTTTTTTAACATTTATTGCATATTCCTGAAACAATATTTAAAAACTAATCGTCTAACAAGCTTGATAGACAGGATAATGCACAAGTACCATTTGTTGAATTTATTTATGTATGTATAATCGTAATTCAAAAAGTCCAGTATTGTCAAAAAATATATGATCATTGTGATTACCAATCTTGGAGGGCCACATACTTTTTTGTTGGAAGGCCATATGCTGCTCTTGGATGACATGTTTGACATGTATTCTTTAGCATTTTTGCTGTTTTAGATCCATAATTAAATTTTGAAGTACATAATTTAGGCAAAAGGGATATTTTCTAGGCACATATCTGTTTTATTATTTATCACAAGTTTAATCTTACAATCAATTTTATTCCCAGTGTTTCCATCTAGATGATAATTTATGAAAGTATTTTTAATTGTTAATTTTAGAATTGTTAATTTTAAAACTTATTAAATATACTTTTTTATATACATGGCTGCAGAAAGGAGTTTGCTAATAACTGAAAGGAGATCCTTTGATTCCTCTTGGAGGCCTTAAAGGAACCGAACAGGGCAAATTCCTAATGCCCACTCCATACGTTCTTGTTGTTGCAGCTGTTATTACTATGTGATTATTCATATAGTATATGAACATGGATGGGCTGCTCACCAACACGCATTAGCCAGTGTGGTGAGTTTATTGGCTTTTTACCTCTGAGTTTAAGATCAAGAAACACCATGGTCTTTCTTCTCAGTGCCTGATAAGGCAGAATGAATGTTTGTGTAAATGATAAATATTTTTCCAAATATATATATATATACAATTATGACAGACAAAAATAAAGCATGGCCCTTATTCCCAGGAGGCTGTAAAGTCCCCAACCAAGGCAGCGGTTGGTGGCCGAAGGCAGAGGGTGCTAAGAATCTCCTGATTGCGGACCCAGGCTGCCATTTGATGATGACTTTTTATTTAGGTACTTACAACTGCAGATCACTTTCAAGTGAAGGAAGATTGCAAGAATTAGAAGAACTGTCTTATATTAAATGGGACATTATTGAACTTTGTGAAGTTAGAAGAAAAGGAGAAGAAACAATTAATTTAAAAAGTGGACATATACTCTATTATAAAGGCACACATATTGGAAATACAAGTGGAGTAGGATTCATTATAAATAAAAAATGGAAGAACAATATTATGGAGATTGATGGTGTATCGGACAGAGTGGCAAGATTAGTTATACAACTTAATAGCAGATACCAAATGCAGATAATTCAGGTTTATGCCCCAACAAGTTCTCATAGTGATGAAGTAGTAGAAGATTTTTATATGGATGTACAAAAGGCTTTCGATAAGAGTAAACAACATTTTAAAATTGTTATGAGAGACTTTAATGCTAGAATTGGTAGACAAATGAAAGATGAAATTGCTGTAGGTAATTTTGGTTATGGTAATAGAAATGAAAGAGGACATAGACTTGTGGAGTTTGCAGAAAAAGAAAAACTTTATATTATGAATTCATTTTTTGAGAAAAATGTTAAAAGGAAATGGACATGGAAGCATCCAAATGAAGGTACAGCAGAATTGGATTATATTTTGACTAACAGAAAATACATATTTCAAGATTGTAATGTTCTTAATAAATTTAACACAGGAAGTGATCATCGATTAGTAAGGTGTAAGTTACGTGCTAATGTAAAACTAGAAAGATAAAAATTATTAAGAAAAACAATATTTACAGTTGATATTCCTAATCTTCAGAAACATTCTAATGAATTTAAATTAGAACTTACAAATAGGTTTCAAGTGTTAGGAGATTTTGAAAATGATACAGATTTGAATGAAATTAATATGAAAATAACTGATACACTTTTAAAAACTGCAACAAACATAGCTGGTAGAAAAAAGCAGCAATTGACTAATAAAATTTCTACTGAGACTAGAGAATTTCTGAAGAAAAGAAGGAATATGAAGATATACAAAAATGATGTATTAAAAAGAATTGAATATCTCGAATTTTGTAAAATGGTACAGAAAAGAGTTGAAAATGATATAAGAAAGTATAACTGTGAAATAGCAAGGAAAGCTGTAGAAGAAAATAAATGTCTCAAAAATGTTAAACAACATTTTGGTATTGGTAGGAAATTTATATCTGCAATAAGAAAGAAAGATGGAATTATTACTAAAAAGAGAGATGACATCATGAAATTGGTAGAAGATTTTTATCAAGAATTATATAGTAATAAAGAACAAGTACCTCCTATATCTATTACATCTTCCGAATAGCCCAGAATTTTAAATGAAGAAGTGAGACATGCAATTAAGTGTATGAAGAAAGGAAAGGCTCCAGGAAATGATGGAATTATAATTGATATATTAAAAGAAGCAGGTGAAGAAATAGAAACAATTTTAGCAAAGTTATATACCAAATGTCTAAATGATAAAGATGTACTAGAAGATTGGAAGAATGCAGTAATAATATTAATATTTAAAAAAAGTGATAAAGAAGATATTAGAAATTACAGACCTATCAGCCTTTTATCAGTTTTATATAAAATTTTTACCAAGATAATTACAACTCGTCTACAGAGAACTTTGGATTTCCACCAACCAAGAGAACAAGCTGGATTTAAAAGTGGTTTTAGTACAATAGATCATGTCCAGGTATTGAGAGAAGTCATAGAAAGGACAAACGAAGATGAGTTGTCATTATGTTTTGGATTTGTAGATTATGAAAAGGCATTCGATTCTATACACATTTCTTCAGTTATTAAAGCATTGGATTATCAAGGTATAGATCCAGGATATTGTCATATTTTAAAGAATATTTATAAAAATGCAACAGTAACAATTAGATTACATAATGATACTAGAAAAATCAACATTGAGAAAGGTGTAAGACAAGGTGACTCCATATCTCCAAAACTCTTTACAGCAGTGCTGCAAGAAGTATTTTGTGGATTAAAATGGGAAATTAAAGGAGTGAAAGTAAATGGAGAGTATTTAAGTCACTTAGATTTTGCAGATGATGTAGTTGTTTTTGCAAATAATGCTTCAGAGCTGCAGGAAATGTTGCAGGAGTTAGCAGATGAAAGTAGAAAGTAGGACTAAAGATAAATGTTAAAAAGACTAAAGTAATGTTTAATCGATTTGCTCAAAATATGAAAATAAAGATTGATTATGAAGAATTAGAAGAAGTTAACAGTTACAAATACCTTGGTCAGATTATTAATGCAGATGGAGACATAATGGAGGAAATTAATCATAGAATTAAACTTGGTTGGAGTGCTTTTGGTAGAAATAACTTGATACTAAAAGGAAATATGCCTATGTTTTTGAAAAGGATGGTTTTTAACAAATGTGTTTTACCAGTTCTTACTTATGGATCTGAGACTTGGACACTTAATAGAAGAGCAATACAGAGACTTCAGACCACTCAAAGGAGTATGGAGAGATGTATGTTAGGAGTAACAAGAAGAGATCGAAAACGCAATGTATGGGTAAGACAACAAACAGGTGATACTGACCTTATTGAAAAAATTAAAAGATTGAAATGGAGTTGGGCTGGTCATATTGCTAGAAGAGATGATAATAGATGGACAATTGAAATTTTAAACTGGATTCCAAGAGATTGTAAAAGACCCAGAAAGGGACCACATGTGAAATGGATGGATGAAATAAGAAAATGTGCAGGGGTGTTGTGGAAAAGAGAAGCTAAAGATCGGAGAAGATGGATTAAACTTGGAGAGACCTTCATCCTGCAGTGGATTGATAATGGTTGTTGATGATGATGATGATACATATTAGTAGCGAATTATATAGAAGTATTAACATATATAGAAGAGAATAAATTTAAATTAAATATACTTTAATCATTTTGTTATAGACTTTTTGTTACTTATGTTATTTTTTAATATTAGAATACAAGTATAATTTAATATACTTGAAAATTAGATGTAATTGTAGAAAGAAGATTTGAACACAGACTTTCAAACAGCCTTCAGCTATCGATCTCCATCTCATACAACCGATACACAAAACCACACACATGTGAAAAAGATAAATGATCTCTATATAATATTTTGTGCTGAACTAGCACTCATTGCCACTCCATTTATTTGTTGTTTTAATATAATATAAACTGTGCATTGAGTATATATATATATATATATGATCTGGACCAACTGATGAGTGCTGGATCAACACGAAATATTTATCATTTCCACATGTGTGTTGTCATCAGTTGTATGAGATAGAGTCAATAGCTGAACGGTGCTTGAATGTCTATGGCCAAATCTTCTACAATTACGTTGTTTTTATAATTTTGTTTTTATCTCAAATCTCATGAAAGTTTATTTCCCTATAAAGCATTCTTAATAAAAAACAATTACACAACTTTCAAATCTAGAGAGAAATAATTTTTCATTTATATATTTATTTATTTTTTGCTTTTCATTTTAATAAAAAAAAATACTTTTTATAATATAATGTAAAATATATAAAAAGAGGAGACTTCTGACATATATTAATATTGAACTTTCAAGAGCAGCTATTATGTGATATTTTTATTAGTAATATTAATATTAATTTTTATACTATTACTATATAGTCTAATTATTGTTGTATTGATATTTCGTAGAAATCGACAATATTGTAAGTTATTATTACCATGTTAAAGTTTTAGTCATTATAACAAAACCTAATAGTCACAAATATATTTAATTATTACAATTACTGTGACCATAAATATATTTATTTGCGGAGGAAAGGGTAGTTAGTAATTGTGGATGCAATAATTTTAGGATCTTCACAATAAATTAAAATAATGTGATGTTGGCAAATAATGAGTAAAGATAACAAATACGTGAGATATCGTGACTTGGGTCATCCAGTTGTGCTTGTTCAACATAAAATTACCTTGGGGGGGGGTGACTTTTTCTGATATGTACCTTTGGGAGGATGGCTCAATTGTAGTTAGAGAATTACCTTAAAATTCAATATTCTAAGAATCTAAGGGTCCAGTTTCAATTCCCTTGCTAGCACTGGCCAGATAAGTAATGCCAGAAGAAGAGAAGACAATAATATCTCTTAAACAATTGTGCATACTGACCTTTATGCTAATACTAATAGTTAATTGTAATTGGAAGATTTAAATAAAGTTACAATTTTCTAAAGACATTTAATATTTAATATTAGATGATGGAAATAGTCCAATATATAAATATAACTAAAATACCATTACAAATTTTCAGGAAAACATTTATTCATATGATTAGAATGTATATAGGTAATCAAAGTTATAAGTAGTAAATTCATATGTACTTTACAAGTCCAATACAAAATGACAGGGTGTAATAGATATGGATATGGTCTATGGATATTAATTTCCAGTCTACTAGTCTACTACTTCACCAAAACAATTTATTCTTTGTTAAAAAATTTGTAAAACCTGAATGAGATCTAATAACTTTCAAATAAATTATAAAACTGCTTGAAAATTAGATGTCAAAATTTCATCTAAACCAAGGTCTTGGACATAACACACAGAAAGGGAAATTATACATTATCATTTATATAAAATAGTAGTTTGCTGCCATTTTGAAAACAACTGTTTTAACATCCATTACTTTTCCATAGAAATATGCTAAAGCCAAACTCTTTGTTTTGTAATAAAAGTAATATTGTTATATTGTTCTTGAGTCTACTATGTAATTAGGATATGATTTATCCAATAAATAAACAAATACTAGGAAAATAAAACAGTTCCGTTAAGAACGCTGATCACATATTGTTTGATTAAACAATGCTAATATATAGTTATTTGAAGTGACATTTGATTATATATATATATATATATATATATCCATTAGAAACCAGTCAACACTTAGACAATTCTAACATAGATAACAATCAACAATTTCAAACTGTTGTCAGGGCATCCTCTTTTTAACAATAAAAATGGAATCCTACCATTATTTATGATCCCATATGTTTATATAGACACTAAAGATTGCAATTTGACCACAGAAATTGAAATTATTGATATACAGAAGTTTAAATAAACGTCTTTAAACAGGTAAATATGACTTGTTATGAATGCAGACTAATAAATAATCAATTATAACATTACAAATTGCAATTATACTTTTCACATTGCACCCAAAGTATTACATAAATAATAAGTGTAATAATGCTAAAGACTAAATGGGTTTATAAGCAACTATTAAAAATCAGTCAACACCTAGACAATCCCAATATAGATAACAATTAACAATTTCAAACTGTTGTCATGGTAACCTTCTTTTGACAATAAAGGTGGATTTCCACCTTTATTTATGGTCTCATATATTTATATAGACACTAAAAATTGCAACTTGACTACAAAGATTGAAATTATTGATACAAAGAAATTTAAATAAATCTCTTTAAATAAATATATGTAAGATCTGTACAACATTATTAAAAATACTTTGGTCAAGATAAGATGATTTTCATGCTTTATAGAAACTGTGATCTTTACTGAGAAAAATTAACAATTATAAATCATTTCAAGTCTTTGAAAAACTCATACTAGCGTGTTCTACTATGACTCTTGAATTAGATTTTCTTTAGAAAATATAGAAAACCATAATGCACACAGAGTTAGCATCACCATAACCAAATTTCAGCTACCTAGGTGTCAAAACTCAATGAGGAACACAGTAGTAATATTTAAAGTTTTACCAAAGTTTATTTGTATTCTGAATCAGAATGACATTGCCCATATTTGTTTTTTTTTCTTTTACTACAGCATTGATCCAGATTGGAGTTACTTTGCTACTCATCTGCTATAATTTGTCTGGATTAACATATTATTTTTAAATATAATTAATCTATATTTAATTTTGTTTTCATATGAGATGCAATCAAACAATATATTATTTTTAAAAGGTAATGAATCTATATTTTAGGTTTTGTACCTAGATGACAAGTGCGATCAGACAATAAAAATAACTTTATCTCCAATAACGTATTGCTAATGCTGGAAAAAAAATATTTTCACTTGTCAAAACAAAAGGTAAATTTAATTTATTTTGAAAGTTTATTTTTTATTTCAAATAGCTGCCTTTTAAACAGTTGGCTCGAGTTTGCTTCCTGGTCCTGGTCAATATCATCATCATCATCAACCATTATCAATCCACTGCAGGATGAAGGTCTCTCCAAGTTTAATACATCTTCTCCAATCCTTATCTTCTTTTCTCCACATCACTCCTGCACACTTTCTTATTTCATTCATCCATCTCACATGTGGTTTCTTTCTGGATCTTTTACAATCTCTTGGAATCCAGTTTAAAATTTTAGTTGTCCATCTATTATCATCTCCCTGGTCAATGCTTTGACATATATATATATATATATAAAACATATTTAATGTTTATAATTACTAATGTTTTTAAGAATTTTAAAAAAAATCCATGTGATGAAATTGTAAAAAAAAAAAAAAAAGATAACATTTTCATGAATATTTTTTTCATACATTTTACATTATAATACTACATCAAAACAATTTCAAATATTAATTATGAAGAGAAAACAATTAACTTTAGCTATAAAATCAATTGGAGATGAAGCCATTCTCTGTGACATAATTAAATATATATTGTAAACTTCAACTTAGTTCTGTTTAAAGAGTATAAGAAGTCGACCTTTCCAATGGTACAAAATAATGTGGTGTTTCCTGTTTGTATAACATCTTTTTGAAAAGTAAAAGTGAAAAAAATGTATGTTTTGGAAAAACTGAAAATTATATTGATGATATTTACTATCACCAAAATCTTTGAGCCTTATAAATAGGTTTATCAGTGACTTATTGGGAAAATCCACATTTGAACAGTAATAATCAATAATTTTTACTAGAACAGTGTTAGATTGTTATTATATTTAGAAGGTATTTACCTCTCATGACTAGCACCATTCGGTAATGGAATGTTAACTGCAAGGATACTCTCACCTCAGCCCCAAAATAAAGATTTTGAGAAAATAAAACGAGTCTTATTTTCAAACTCAAATGCACTTTAAAATGAATAATTCAAACTCTCACTTCTAGGCACTTGAGTTTGGCTCATAAATGTGCATTTGAGTTCGAAAATAAGATGATCATTCTTATTTTCTCAAAGTCTTTATCTTGTGGCTGGAGCAAGAGTATCGTTGCAGGTAACATTATATTATGAATAGGACTAGTGAAAAGAGGTAAATACCTTCTAAATATAAATACAATACATAGTCTATGCACTAGGGCTTCTCAAAAAGGATGACAGGATCCTGTTATCCAGGATCCGGGGGCATAAAAGTTAGCCCATTATACCAGGATAATAAAAACAAATTTTCAGGGAATCGCTCTAATTCTTATTAAGATTTTTTTTCCATTTTTTTTTTTTAAAGATATCGAAAATAATCGCACTTGAAATTTTAGTATGTATTTGCTCTATTTTTTTAGTCAGAATAATGAATTCGGGTCAAAATTAGAAAAATGCAATATATATATATATATGCCACATATAAAGAATTTATTATATAAATTCAAATATATTGAATTGTAGTAGTATATTATCTATAATTATTATTTACAAACTTTCCGTCTAAACCTTTTCTTATGAAACTTATTTTCCACTCTGAAATTCTTTTTAATAGGAATTTGTAACAAAAATGTAACATGGGGAATCCCCTTATTTGTAATTATTTTTGGTGAATACATATAATTTATTTTATTATTATGATTATTACTGCGAGTAATTTAGTATAAACAAAAGCATAAGTAAATGAAGAAGTGCTTAAGTAACATTTGAAAAATTTATTCTTAATTCTTAAAGACAAATCTTTACTGTTATAAAAATTTTTAAAAAAAAAAAGTAAAAAAAGATTTTTTAAATATTAGAAAAATTATATAACGCACTAACGACCATCAATTGAATTGGAAAGTCCTTTGTCTACAGCAGGTCTTTTCATCACGAAAATTCGTCCATCTTTAAGTGGTAGCGCCATTTTATGTTTTTTAAAAAAATATTATAAAAATTAATGTTTTCGTTTCTAATTATATTTTATTCAAATTAATATGAATTTATTTTTGTTTTGTTATAATGAATTATTTTGTATTTAAGCTTTTCGCATTAAAAATGATCTTAATTCTTAAAACTCATAGTGAATTTTTGTTATTGTTTTGAACTGAAAAAAAAAAAAACTTCACTCACAACAATACAACATGCATTAAGTGGATTAAATCGTGCTTGTTAATGAATCTCGGGAAATCCCGGGAATAGAATCATTTTTATCCCGGAAATTTACGGGAAATGACAACCCCTACTACGAACGTCTAAAAATTGTCAAATTAGGGGGGAAAAGGCTACTTAGCTTGAAGAATAGTCGACAGTCTTACATTTTTTTAAAAAACAAAACAAAGAACCTTTCAAAAAAGTTAATAAAATGTACTGTGTTTGTGTGTGTATATATAATTTTTCTTATTTACTAAAACATGCCAGTAAATTTTATTTCAGATAAGATAAAGTTAAACATCTATTTTTTTTAATCAAGGTTTTTTAGCACGTAATGTTTTCCTTTTTCACCGATCATATTTTTTTGTTAGTTTTAGTAACCTTTTGATTTAACAAGTCTCCAATCTGCAATCATTCATATAGGATTTTAATACTTTTCGAGATCACGGAATTTTAAAAAAATAAAAGATGATAAATTATATCAGTAACATTTTTTTTCCACTTCATTCTTGAAATTCAAATTGGTTGCGAAAGTTTTGTCAATGGAAAAAAAAAAAAACTTCATTCAAACCTCTAAACCATTTAATGCCTGAATGGTGCTAAATAAATCACTTTTTTAAAAAAAATAAAAAAATAATCCTACTAATAAAAATGGCTTAAAATTATCCGTTTAACAAACATAAAATAATGCTTTAACAAGAATTTATGAAAACAAATAAATTTAAATTCGGGGTTTGTAGCTTGCGCTAAATAAAAAAATAATCGAACGGCTTTATTATCCAGGAGTCATATTTAGCTGGATATATATATATCAGATTGAATCTCATTATTATAAATAATATATACACATAACTGAAAACAATGAATGAAATTAATCGTAGAATTAAACTTAGTGTGTTTTTGTAGAAATACTATTAAAAGAAATTATGACTATGCATTTGAAAAGATTTTTAATAGATTTGTTTTACTACTTCTTTATGGATCTGAGACTTGGATGCATAACAGAAAAACATTACAGACACTTTATACCATTCAATAAAATATGAGGAGCTACATATTAGAAGTAATTAAGAAGGAATTGAAAGTGAAAACAAACAGGTCTTAGTGAGATCAATGAATGAATTAAGAGACTGAAGTGGAGTTGGGTAGGACATATTGCTAGAATAGATGATAAGAACAGTTGCAATCTTAAAGTAAATTTTAAGAGATTGTTAAAGACCTAGAAAGAAATATAAGATAGATGGATAATATATTGCTTGTGTAATGTGAATAGGAAAAGCTAAAGATTAAAGACACTGGATTAAGCATAGAGAAACCTTTATCCTGTAGTGGATGATAATGGTTGATATATATATATATATATATATATATATATATATATATAGGTCCATAACTTGCATTTTTGTTTATCATATATATATATCATTTCTTCTAGGATAAAAAATTTGGTTGTTTCACATATGTCATCAATCTGCCAAAAAGAGGTTTTCTGGAAATAAATATATATTGAGACAAAATGCTTTAACTTTATTAATCTCTGGAGAATGGATATGATATAATACATTTTAAATATGAGAAGGGCATTGATAGATATGATATATTATAATTATTTTGATTTACAACTGTCTAATTTTTTGCTCTCACCATTTTGGCACCATCTATTTCAGACAAATACATCAATTATATCTCAGTTAAGATTAATGTATCTGTTTTTATTTTTTACATAAACAAAAACATATGGAATAATTCAACTCCATCTATCTTTTTTGATATGTAATATCTTTATAAAATATATTTTGGCCAACTTAAGAGTATTGGTATAAGATGAAATGCATCTTAGGTTCATTTATCATTTTCAGGTATGTTTACTCATATGCTTCAGAAAATGTTTGGTGGTAATCTATTGTCAAGGCAAATGGAAGCTAAAAATTGAGATATAATAAAATATCACATGACTCTATCACTTGACTTCAGCTTACTCATTGATACTTCAGCAGTATATTTTTTCTTGACATCTGTATATCATTTTCTGTGACCTTTGTTGACTAATAAATGCCAGATGACAGTGTTTAATAAATTCCTATCCAGTGTTGTTCTATCCAATATTAGCAAACATTCCAGCTTATGGCTTTCATTAAGATCCAATGCTCCTCACTGATGATTGTCATAAGCTTAAAACTAGTCTGGGGATATTGGATATAATAGCATCAAATAGAAATTTATTAAGCATTATTATTTGACATTTATTAGTTATTAAAGTTTACAGTAGATGGCATAGAGATGTCAAGAAAAAAAGGCTTTATTAATACTTTCTTGGTTTATTTAATCATTAGCTGTAATAATATGATTAGCATTTGACAACTAGTTAGCAGTTGGCACTTATGACTTAATATAAATATATAAACTTGATTATATATATAAAGGACCACTCATAGTTCTTAAGAGATTCAAATTTTGTCACATTATTTAAAAACTGGCAATAAATCTACAAACTAATGGGTTTATGACTTTTATATTGATTAATGTTTGATTTTAATGAAACATACTAATTTGATGAAGACTGCAGAGGTATTTTTAATCACACAATTGATTTTTACTTTTGAAGATTATAATTATCCTCTGTGAATTTATAAGTAATATATACTTTATGTCCTAATCTAGAAGCATCAATATCCCAATTATCCCTATGGTCTCTACAAGTTAGATATATTTAAATAAGAGCACACATGCAAAAAATAAAACAGACAAGCAATAATTGACTATATCTATTTAATGGCTTAACTATAAATTATAACTAAGGCTCAATATAAGAAATTCATAACATATATATATATATTATTAGGTTTGTGATCTAAACAATACATGGTTTGAGTGCAATTTGAAAATTATAATTGCAATTTTAAAGTTATAATCGGCTATTTATTAGTCTGCTTTCAGAAATGTTTATATGTATCTGTTTAATGAGGTTTATTTGTAGTTAACTTGTAATCCCAAGGGTCTATATAAACATATTAGACCATAGGTAAGGATGGATTTCCATATTTAATGACTAAAGGAGGTTGCCTTGACAATAGATTGAGATTGTTGATTTGGGATTGTTTAAGTGTTGATTGCTTTCATGTATATATATATATATATATAGTTATTAAACCTTATAATTGCATATTTACTCAAAGACTTATAATAAAAATCATGATGACCCATTTTACTCTACAGTACTTTCTCCGTGACTCTTGACTTCATTTAGTGAATCAGACAATGAAGTTGCTCTAAACAATTCTCATTCTTTCTCAGCAATTGATTATTTACATGTAAATTCAGTACATCCATAGCGCATCAGCTTCCAGTTTCCAACAATCAATAATCATCAAATATTTTCTGCTGCAAACCTTTATAAATACTATTTCTCTTTGGATAATTTTCTATAACATTATTCAATTACATTTTATTTGCGAAAAACATCCGGATTAGTTTGGCTTCTTTTTGCATTATTTATAGTTTGTAATATATATTCTCTAATTCCTTTTATCTGTTATTTATTTCTCTAAAATACAATTATTTAGTTCTCAAATGACTTACAATTTTATTAACAGTTTTTTGGAATTATTTGTTATTACGTACGGATAGCAGCTATATATTACTTATTACTATGTACGGCATTCTTCATTTTGCATTTATTATTTATTAAAAATTATTTCGTTTTAAGATTTGTGACAGCTATTGTTGTTATTTGTTATTCATGAATAATAAATGTTAAAAGAGTCATGTGTAAGAGAATTAATCTTTAATTTATAGTAAACATTTAAAAGATAATTCAATTGAGTGTCGCAACATGTGCGTCACATGACATATTCTCTATCAAATTAACTGTTCAATTTTGAAAATTATTTATAATTGACGGTAAATTTGATGTATTGTCGAATATTACCTGTATTCTCCACACTGTTGTAGGTTTAATTGACGGTAAATTTGATGTATTGTCGAATATTACCTGTATTCTCCACACCGTTGTAGGTTTTTTATAAACCTTGCTGTTGTGTATCACGAATACAAATAAACACAAATCACACTTTACTAGTTAATCATTTATTACTATTACTATACATAATGCTTATACATACTAGGAAGCATAATCACCGTGCTAACATGGCGTCCCTCTCTAGTCTCGCAGTTGCGATAATATTCATTCTGCAGTAACTGTGACGTCACCACGAATACACTACACTCCTTCCCTTTCCCCCCTTTTTTGAGAAGTGTCATAGTCCAACAGACGTGCAGGAGGGCGGCGTACTCGCCGAGGGCGACCACTAGGTGTTTGTGGTTTACTCTCTGGTAGTAGGTGCGGCCACCTGAATGGGTTCTCCAAGTGCTGTCTCATTCTGACTATCCTGGTTTGCCGCAGTTTCCTCTGTGTGGGCTTTTACCGCTCTAGGTCGCAAGTGGTCTACATGTCTTTTTTGAATTCCGGAGTCCGTTAGAATCTCGTATGACAATGGTCCTGTCTGATGTTGGATAACTGCAGGTATCCATGGTGAGTTTTTTGCAGCCCTACGTGTCAAAATTGTATCCTGTGGTTGGAATGTTCGTACTCTTTGTATCGGTGTCTGAGTTATTTGCGGTGCCCTGTCAGGGTGCAGAAAATCCAGGCATGTTCTTATGCGCCGCTTGAACAGTAGCTCGGCCGGGCTAAGTCCCGTTGCTGTTGATGGCATAGTGTGTTGCATTAGTAAATAACGTGCAAGCTGCTGACTCCAGGTCCCATTGTGTAGACATTGCAATCCCTCCTTAACAGATTGTACTGCACGTTCTGCCAACCCGTTGCTTGATGGATGATACGGAGCAACTCTTGCATGGCGAATGCCATTCCGGTGAAGGAAGGTGGTGAACTCCATCGCAGTGAACTGAGGGCCGTTATCTGAGACAATGCATTCGGGAAGACCGTGTGTTGCGAAAAGTTCTCTAAGTGCTGAGATGGTAGCTCCAGTCGTTGTCGATGGCATTTCACGGACGTCGATCCACTTCGAGTGTGCATCCACGACAACTAAAATCATTTTCCCCTGGATAGGTCCAGCGTAATCCACATGTATTCGTGACCATGGCAGAGCTGGAATCTCTTAGTGATGTGTTGGTGCACGTGGTTGCTGGTGTCGTATCTCTTGACAGTTGTTACATTTAGCTATTAGTTGTTCTATATCCTGGTCCATTCCAGTCCACCAGACGTATGAGCGTGCAAGTGCTTTTGTTCTCACAATTCCCATGTGTCCCAGGTGCAGCTCACGAAGAACTATGGGTCTAAGAGATGTCGGTATGACCACCCGTGCCCCCCACAGCAAACATCCTCGGTGTGTTGACAACTCATTTTTTCGCGACTGATAAGGTCGAAGATCTTGTTGAATGTGTGTTGGCCATGCTGTCAGGATGCACTCCTTTACTCTAGATAGCACAGGGTCTGCTTTAGTCTCTTTCTCGATCTGTTCTGCAGAAACTGGTGGGTTTTCCAAGTCCTCAAGGAATAATACTGCTCGCAGCTTCTCCTCACTCTGCTGAACTGCAGGGGATGGCCACCTACTCAGTGCATCTGCGTTCCCTATGCTCCTCCCTGGTGCATACTGTAGTCTGAAGTTGTAAGCCATCAAGAGGCATGCCCACCTTTGCATTCGGGGTGATAGAATGAATGGGGTCGGCCGGTCCGACGTGAAGATTCCCAGCAGTGGCTTGTGGTCAGTCACTATCTCGAACGGTATTCCATATACGAAATGGTGGAAATGTTTCACCCCGAATATAATAGCAAGTGCTTCCCGGTCTATCTGGGCATAATTCCTTTCAGACTTGGTGAGTGTTCATGATGCAAAAGCAACCGGTGAACATAGGCCGTTTGCATACTTCAGGCTAAGTACTGCTCCCACTCCATATGGTGAAGCGTCGCAGGTTACCACCACTTGTTGGCGGGGATCGAAAGGCACCAGCACATCGTCGGACGTCAGGGCCTCCTTCAATTGTGTGAACGCTCTCTCGTGTTCTTTGGTCCATGACCATACTGTATCCGCCTTAAGCAATTTATGTAGTGGTTCGGCTGTCGTAGCTCGGTGTGGCAAAAAGTTACTGTAGAAGTTGAGCAACCCCAAGAATGCCTGTAGCTTCTTCTTATCTGTTGGTGTCGGTGCTCTCCTAATAGCAGCCACCTTGTCGGCCGCTGGGTGCAGGCCCTCTGCATCCAGGGTGTATCCCAAAAAATCTATCGACGACACTCCGAGGACACATTTGTCTTTATTTACACTCAGCCCACAGGCAGCCAATTTGCTGCAGACTGTTCTTAATTTGGTGGTTAGGTCCGTATCAGATGTTGCACATATCAGTACATCATCGAAGTATGGGAAAACTCCCTGAATACCTCCTAGTATGTTGTCCACCATTCCCTGAAATATTCCTGGGGCCACGCTAATGCCGTACTGCAATCTCTTCACTCGGAAGGCTCCCCGATGAGTGATAATGGTCTGTGCATCCGCCGATGCCTCATCTACCGGCAGTTGTAGGTATGCTCGAGCTAAGTCTATTTTTGCAAACACTGAACTCCTGGGAAACGATGCGAGAAAATGGTGTACTGCTGGTATTGGATATGGGTGATCTCTTAATGCTTGATTTACGGTCACCTTATAATCACTGCAAAGGCGGACCTCTCCTGACACTTTGATGATGGGCACCACTGGAGTTGCCCATACAGGGTCGCAAACTGGCTCAATGATTCTGTCCTTTAATAAGGTGTCTAGCGCTGCGTCAACCTTTGGTTTCATAGCCAATGGCAATGGCCGGGCTCGGAGGCGAATAGGTGGTATTTTTGGGTCTATCGGTAAAGACACTGGCGATCCTCGATATCTTCCAAGAGTAGTGCTGAAAACCTGGGGAAAAGCATCAATGATATCTTGCATTGGTGAATGTCGAACTGAATGCACCCCCGATAAAAATATTCCCAAGGGGGCAAACCATTCACGGCCAAGTAGATTTGTACATGCTCTTTCCACAATTAACAGGCGTAAACAAGCTGAATACTTTCCGTATTTGACGCTGACAAAGCACTGTCCCATAAAGGTGATCCGGTTTTGCTGAAAATCTCGCAGTGTCGTTTGCACAGGTTCCAACACTGGCGGTTTTCCTTTGCACAAGTCTTGAAAAACCCCCCGAGATACAATTGAATATTCCGATCCGGAATCTACTTCCATGCAGCATTTAGTATTGTTAATAAACACTCTTGCTGTAGTTCTGAGAGTTTTGCTGTCACTATGGAGCTTGTATATTAAGTCCAATGCCCCATCAGTATCCAATTCCCCTTTCACTGCCATGCACTGGGTGGATGATGTCTGAGTGTCCTGTTGTCGGGCCTTACATACCCTTTGGATGTGACCTGTCTTTCGGCAAAAATGGCATTTTGCTCGGCGAAAAGGGCATTCTGTACGAACATGTGTACCACCACAGCTGCAACATGGCACAGTCGGCATTATATGTTTTTGTAACTCCGTTTTGTATTTGATAGGAAACTGCCGGCGGTGTTGTATTAGATCCACTGATGATGACAATCCAGAAGCATGCATCTCCCGCACCTGGGTCCCCGCTGCCTTGGCTGCTAAACTCCTCTGCACTGCGGCATCTAGGGTTAATGTTTCTTCGGAGAGCAGTCAGCGCTGTACACTTTCCTCTCTCAGTCCACAAACAAACTGATCACGGAGGCGCTCGACGAGTGTCGTGCCAAAATCACATCCTTCCGTGAGACGTCTCAGTCCCGCGAGAAAAACACTAATAGTCTCTCCCTCTTTTTGTTCACGACGGCAAAACTGGTAGCGCTGATAGATTATAGAGGGCCTTGGATTGAAGTATTGTTTTAACACAGCGGTGAGCTCGTCATATGACCTTTCTAACGGCTGAGCTGGGGCTATCAAAGACCGCAATATCGATAGCGTTTGTAGTCCGCAGGCTGCCAACAAAGTAGCTCGTTTCTTGTCTTCACTTGTAATATCATTCGCCAGACAATAAAATTTGACTTGCGATGCATACGTATCCCATAGTTGTGGGAACTCGACGTCGAATGCAGATAACTTCCCGACAGTTGCCATCCTTGAGCATTAACGCCTTGTTGAACGTCTTCGCGAAGAAAAAAGTATTTGTGTAGTTTCTTGCCGTAATCCCAAGGTAAAGAAAATAATGCAGCTAGCGGAATCCCATCCTCGTCGCCAAAGTGTTGTGTATCACGAATACAAATAAACACAAACCACACTTTACTAGTTAATCATTTATTACTATTACTATACATAATGCTTATACATACTAGGAAGCATAATCACCGTGCTAACATGGCGTCCCTCTCTAGTCTCGCAGTTGCGATAATATTCATTCTGCAGTAACTGTGACGTCACCACGAATACACTACACTTGTGATTAAGCACAATCTATTTATCAAATTATTTGATAATAAACACAGACTATTAAGGTTTTGATTAGATGCGTTTATTTGTAAAAAAGAGCTTTAGTGAATGATCTTAACTTTATATAAGTTTTTAGATATATGATTTTTTTTTTACAGTACAGGTTTTTTCATACCTGCATTTCCATATGTAATATTATAGGGGGGTTGAACTCAGACTTTCACACGACCCTCAAGAATCCATGCTATCTCATACTGCTGTCATACTTGATCACACCCATGTTGAAAAAATAAATAATCACCAATTACGTATTTCGTGCTAAACCAGCACTCATCTCCACACATATATACAATTAATTCTCAGCTTATATTAAGGTAGCCAATCTTCATACTTTAATGAACAGACTTCAATCCATACCATCAAGTGTGTCAGCAATATGAGATAGTGTGGACATTCCCCTGTAAGTTTTTAGAATAACTTTACAAAAAGCCATTTTGAAATGTAAAATTGATTTGTCTAAGGACGACAGTTCTCTCTTCTATTCTATTTTTTAGAATTTAGAATTTAAGGTTGGAACTTGTGTATTTAGCAGTCGCTTTTATTCTTTTGTATTATTCATATTAATAACCCAAAGTTTAAAGAAACCTCAGGTTTTGAAGCTAACCCAATTTACTTGTGTAACTGTATAAATATGAGACCAGGTCGAGTTTTATATATTTTAAACTCATTTTAGTTTTATGCCAACTATAGGTTATTTCAGCTTTCTATTTAAGAAGACTAATACTAACAATAATGCCATTAGATTTTTAAGCTTATTCACACACTTTCAAAAGCAATTCTCTTTACTCTATTTTAGAGTCATGAGCCAGAGTAATTAATGAATACAGTTGATGTAATGCTATATTATCCACATCTGTGACCAGTTTTTAGCGATTGCTTTTGTCAATAAGAGTTCTCGTATGGTTTTGTCAGGACTTTGTAACTATTATTTTTGGGGTAATTAAAATAGATTTTAAATAAATATAAACAAAATAGAAGTGTTGTTTAATAAATTTATACTGCAAAATATAATTAACCAATGCTAAATTATAAAGTATATAAAACTATATAAATCTCAGTGCATATAATTTTTTCTTGGTATTGTACCTTAATTTGGTGGCCTAGTGGTTAGCATTTGACATAGGAAAAAAAAAATAAACAGAGAATTTTGAATATAAAAGAAATGGTATAAAAAATATGAACTTTATATATGATAATGGGAACATAAATAAATAAAAAATGTAAAGATATGTATTATATAAAAGGTTTTTGTGTTGATATTTATAAATAACTGTAAATATTATAGCTTATTTATTGTATAATATTTTATAAAACTATGTTATTACATTATAGTATTTGAATGGCTTTATTCAGAGCTTATAAGAAGTTCGTGCGTCCCCATTCCTCATTCCTGAATTTAATTCTATATCACTGCATAAACCACATAGAGTACATATGAATATTTATAATATAATGAGATATTCATAAGAATGTACAAAAAAATCAAATGGATGATAGAGTAAATCAAGATTTCAAAAGAACGAATTGAATAGAGAATATTATTTGTTAAAATTAGGGGACCATTTAGTGAGGAAAATGAGAATATTTATTGATAATTTATTAATAAACTATCAATTAATTTTATAAATAGAATTTAACATTGAGATATAAATATAAAGAATATGTTTACATCCGTTGCTGTTAATAATGGATCAGCCATTGAATATGCCAATTTAGAACTTCCTCCTTCAGTAATCTGTTAACTCCCTTGAAAATAATCCATATTTAAACACTTGTTAAAGGAATGTGCATTAGGTTGCAATATTTCAACCAATCAAATTTGTTATAATTAAAATTAACATTCAAGATGCTCCTTTCGTTTAAGAAGAATGTTACCAGACATTACATTGGGAAATATGTACGATACCAAGTTATTTTTAAAGCTGTTTCCCTTTTTGCCTATATACATATGTGTAGATCAAATATATTTAGAGGGGGGGGGTATAATTAATCTGTGAAAAAACATTTGTATGGAATTAGGACAATAGGTGGATGATCTTGATTGCTAATGTGTTTCCATATTACATTTCAAATTTATTGATGATGTTTCAAGCACATCGCAATTACTTTTCAAAGACAGAAAGCAATTTCAGATGCCACATATAGATGATGATAATCAGCATATGCTGATTTTCTCTACACAAAAGTTTATATATATATATATATATATATATATATATATATATATATATATATATATATATATTTATTTATAACATATATATATATATATATATGTTTAAAGAAATGAGCATCCCATTACAAATAAGAAAAAATGGCTAGTTTGTTAATCAAGATGCCTACAGTATTTCTGAAACAACACATGTTATGTAGAAATATAGTTTAGCTATTAACCACAAAAGTGTATATCTGTATCTATGATATGAAATGATATAGCATGTTCTATACCTTCTAGATGATCTTTAGTGCTTTTTGTGTCATCATGAAATATTGGAAATTCATTTGAAATTTTTTTTGTAATTCATGGGATCATTGCCTTCCACAATTTGAATCATTTAAAATATGTCAGTAGCCATTTTGCTTAATTTAAAACAAGATTTAATGTTAGCATTTTATTTGACAATGGGTTAAGATATAAAGTATACTGCCATATTTATATCAACTCATGATCCAGATATGTTAGCACCTTAAAACTTTTCTGATAAAGAAGCAAACTATCTTGCTACTTCACCAAGGGATGGTTCTGCAGATAGATGGAGAGAGAACCAATCCCCAACCATATTACTATGGAAACACATCATGTATAAACCTTATATTCAAAAGTTTTAATGAGATTATTCATATATATATATATATATATATATATATATATATATCTAAATATATATATATATATATATATATATATATATATATATATATATATATTTAGATAAAATCCAGATAATATTTAAACAATCAAGCACATAATTAAAACTGGCAATTCAAATTAAATTATATCATACAGTAGAACCACTCAGTGCAAGCCAGAGTAATCAATGGATGCAGGAAGGTTTGGCAAAAAATCCTTATCTAGTGCCCACTCATCCAATATCCCCTTACTAGTTTTTAGCTTGTAGATATGGATTTTATGTAGAAACTTTCTTATATCCCTTGATTACTAAGGTTTGCATTGGACAAGATTACTATATGAAGAGTTTGCTATTTATTAATAATTCATGTAAGCCTAGGAAATAAAGATCATGTGATGAAAATCACATCATCTAGTAATAGTATTTATTTACTTGACTGCCTAAAAACCAAAAATAAAATCCTACTTCTAGCTAAAACCTAACTTTTGAATAAGGGATGTAGGTCAAATATCAATATTTTATATTTGTGAACACTGAAATATTAAAATTTCCTCAATATTTTCACAAGGAAACAAACCTTTCCCATTTTGTTCTGTATAATAATTATGACAGTTTTAGGACGTATAGATATAAATATTGAAAGTCTTAATCATATTTTTTACATAAATTCCAACTACCAAGTGTAATGATCAAGCAATTAATGACTGATTTTAATGTGCATAAAGATTTTAAATGGTTGTTTGTTTGTTTCATCATAGTTTGATTCTTTCTATACTTAAGAAATCTTTATGATTTCAATTTGCACTGCATCATAACTAATTCTATACATGAAAAATATCATTAAAACTCAGTATTCATCATCATCATCATTGTCAATTATTATCAATTCATTGCAGGATGAAGGTCTCTCCAAGTTCAATCCATCTCCAATCTCTAGCCTCTCTTCTCCAAATCACCCCTGCATTCAGTATTATGAGCCTGTAAAAAAAAAAATGTGTGTAGGTATTTGTTTGTATATACATTTTCCTGTTGTCAATAATAAATTCATCTTCGGACATCTTTGGATATTTCTGTAGGACTTTCTACAATTCTGAAGATGATTTTTGTGATCCAGACAGACTTTAGGTAAATGCTCCTGTTCTCAACAGGCAAAAATGTATAATAAATCTGAGACATCCTTTGCGGATTAAAATCTTCACTTTAATATATATGATGTGTGACAATTTAATTTCCGGAATGGATGTGTGGTGTCACCAATGACCTAATTGTATCGAAATTACAGTAATGAACAATCATGGTTGAACATGATTAAACTAACATGTGTGTAAATTTTAAGCCCATTGAGCTATTGGTTAGTTAGCTATTGAGAAGAAAATAAATATTTGTATGTACAATCTGGCTAAAAATAGGTCATAATGCACTGATTGTGAGAGAGGTTTTGGCCAAAAAATAAATTATACAACTAGAGCATCCTACCTATTCACCTCCCTGTGATTTTTGGTTATTTAAAATATTAAAAATTGGGCTGAAAGGACGAAAATTTTCTACTATAATTGATATCCAAAAGAATGTGAAGTTCCAGGTGTACTTTCAGAAATGGAAACGGCATTTTAATCAGTGTATAGATGTATAAAGGGACTACTTTGAAGGTGACAGTAGCCACTAGTGTACACTTCCACATGTATATTTTATGTAGTTGCATTCCGGGAATAAAACTATCACATATATCACTATATAATGTTCACGCCACAGCTTCTGTACAACTTTATTGATGATTATTGTCTTTTTAGATAAAGATACCACTTTTATTAATAATTGATTAACTAAAACACAGGCTTATTATATACCTGTGTCTATATATGTAAGTCTGTGCTCATATACCCTATATATTAATAATTGATTAATAGAATAAAAATATTTATCTTATTTTTAGCCCAGATATAGACTTTAAATTTACATAAAACGTCAAATATATCATTTTATTATAACCAGGTACAACAAAGGATTATTTTAATTTCATTTCCCTAGAAAACTTTTATTAAACATGACCATGATGCAGGCAAATGAATAAAGACAACATGAAAAAAAAAAGTATACTCAAAATGCATTTCTGGTAAACCGATGGTGTCAGGTAGTGCTTGTCGCGAATTTTGGGATCATTTGACTTTATATGTTGTCATTGTTCATTAGTTTAAATACAACAGCGTCAACATATGTATATCAAAACGAAAAAAAAAAAAGATAAAGTAGTTGGAAATAATATAAACTGTGCATGAGTGTAGTTTATAATAAGAGTTATATTTAATTTCTAACCATATTTAAATGTTTGCGTTTGGGCGAATAATAATATAACAATCTACCCCAATAAGTAATTTATTAGTAAAATTGATATATTATCTAGAAAGATAGTAATCGTATTTAGGGTTGTATAGGAGTTATATGTAAATTAATTAAGTCATAAAGTTATTAAGTAAGACAAAGAACAATGGTAGAGGCATTTGAAATGGTACAATGGCCCAGGCTAACGGGGATTACTTACTATTTTATAATACTTTTATTCGTTTGAGTATAATAAGTGTTTAATAAAAACTTTCAATATGTATATCTATACAAAAAGCCATATCTTAGTCTTAAAAATTTAACAGAAATTTATTTATATATTAATCTGAAATTTCTCATGATCACCATTTTTTATGCTTACACAAGCTGTTTAACACAGAGGCAAAACTCTCCATATAGTAATGCCACTCAGTGCAAAAACTAGTCTGGAGACATTGATGAGTAGGTACTAGATAAGGATTTTATGCACAAACCTTCCTGCATCCATTGATTACTCTGGCTTGCACTGAGTGGCGCTATTGTAAGAAGAGTTTTGCCTCTATGTTAATCTGAATTTCATTGATCCCATTAAACATAATACTAAAATGGGTTCACAATTTCATGGATTTCTAATACTGGACTTAATTATGAGTTATTCTCTTGTTTTGATCTTTCAAATAACTTTTAGAAAAAACAAATGAGTATTTAAAATAAATCAATGTACATTTTATGTTGCAAGATTATATACAAGAAGAATATGTGCTACTGCTGCTTTTAACAAGTTAAAAGATAGAATATTGGAAAATAACTACTGCAACTAAGCTGTATATAAAGCTTTTGTTTTACCTAATTTATTGTATGGATGTAAAACTTGGACAATCTACCAGTGCAATATAAAGACATTAGAAAAGTTCCATTTAAGGACACTGTAAATTTTTAAAAATACAATGGCAAGATTGTAAAACCAATCACTATTTTTTTCAGCTTGCATGATATGACACTTATTGTGTCCACTATTGTAAAATCACACCTTCCTTGGATTGGATATGTAAAACGAATGAAGAATGGAAGACTTCCTAAAAGAGTGTTTTATGGTGAACTTGAACAGGGGTTTAAAAGAAATAGACTCTGTCTACATTATAAGGATTATCTTAAAGACATTCTAAAGAAGTGCAATCACATGATCATATGCACAAGCTTTCTGGCATTCATTGATTACTCTGGTTTACACTGAGTGGCACTACTGTATGGAGAGTTTTGCCTGCTTTAATATGAAGTGCAATGTGAATTGTTTCTATTAAGAAGATATAGCGAGAATAAAATACATTGGAAAGCTACAATTAAACTTGGTGTTGAGATATTTCAGAAAGAAAAGTTTTCTGCTGAGGAAACTAAAAGACAACATCATAAAATAACAAATAAACAGAAAATTGAACTATTTGTGATCCAGATTGGTTTGCATAATCACAGCAAAACTTATTTTTAAATATTTTTTTCTCGTCTTTTTTTTTTTTTTTTGGAGTTGGAATGGTTATACTCTTTTTTGAGTAATTGTTATTATTATTGCCATATGAACACATTTATATCTATCTTAAAATGCCTCTGGAAATTATAAACCCCTAATAATAAAGATATACCCCATTGAATATCTTTGTCATTAAAGTCTGAGTAATACAAAAATTTTCTATTTTTTTCCCTACATTCAGTAATTTAATTGTATTTTGTACAGAAACGTTAATGAAAGATAGCATTTTTGATTTTTTTTTTTAAAAACTTTTAATTAAAAAAAATAAAATTCCTGATTGGAAAATAAAAATGAATTAATCATAGTCCCTTCTAGGAAGCAATAATTTATGTTGGCAAGAATTAGTGATCCTAAAATAACTCCGAATCGCATGAATGACGGAATGAAAGTGAAAATTACTATTTAAATGCTATTTTAAAGTAACACTTTTTTAAAATAAAATATTTAATTCCTGATGTTTTAAAAATAATTTTCATAGATTTTATTTATCACAAACTAACAAAACGACTATTGTATAAATCAGATAAACATTAAAATAATATAAAACACTATTGCCAAGCCTTTTCAACTCGCTTGAGTCCTTAAGCGATAAACTCGAACATTTCATTATATCGGCCAGGAACAACTAATCGGAAAACTAGATAACATTGCATTAAAAGCCCCAGAAGAATTTTTTATAGCATATGATGACTTCTTGATACAGCCTTAAAAGGCTTGACAATAGTGTTTTATATTATTTTAATGTTTCTCTGTTTTATAAAATAGTGTATTATTAGATTTTGATTTATATTTTATAATAACAGAAGTATTGGAGGTGTTATTAAATATTTGAATTATATTATTCATAAATAATTATTTTATGCATAAGCTATAATTTTCTGTACTTGTTATTGAATTTTGTAGTTATTGCTATAATTTTTTATATTACTCTAATGACCAGTACATACATTTTTGTGTGTGCGTAATTAAAACATTTGACATGGAACAAAATATACCTTCAAACTATTCAAATGTTCTCAACCCCACACACAAACGATTTTAAAGAATGGCAGTATTGATTGTTTCCACGGGGAATAAATATGCTAGAAAAGACAATATATTGGACAGGTAAAATTAGACATGGTGTTGAAGTATTTTAGGAAAAGATTTCGGCTAAAGAAATTAAGAGAGCATCGTAATAAATGCAGAAAAATGAACCATCATGTTCTATATATGGCCACATTTGTATAGTCATTGCAAAACTCATTTCTAGAACAGTTTTTTTCTTTCCTTGGAATTTGAATAGCCATACTCGTTTACAAGGGACTGCTATATGTATATAAGTATTACACAAACGACCACCACGCAAAATTAATTAAAATTCAAAGTGTCTATCAAAAGAGAAATACTCTACATCTGAGATGGCTGCGTAATTTAAATACCGGTGTGTTTGGTATAGAGTTCTGGAAAGTCTATGTTTAGAAGTTTGATAATGTTTGAAAATAATGATAATAACGATAAAATATATAAATGTATGCACACGAAAAACAAGTATTTAAAAATGAATTGAAAGTTAGTTTTTATTTTCTTAGTTTTTCCATCGTTTTTACGAAGTTGATATTAATTGCAAATCGAAATATTCCCAAAAACGAACAACAAAGAAGTCGAAGTCTGTCTACAGCTTAAATCTCACGCTGACAAATTTGTACGAGATTGATCAAATTAGTTGATTATAGAAAAAAAAATGTCTTTTTAAAACTTAGTATCAATTTGTTTTATAATTGTTTCATATTTTTAAAAGTACTAAATACAATTTGTGAGTCCCCTCCGCCTTTTTAAGAATTATTTATCAATTTTAATAATGAAAAGTTTCTTCTTCATCATCATCATATAATCCGTTTCAGAATGAAGATTTATTTTAATTTAATCCGGTTTTTCAGATCCATTCTTTCTCTTCTTCAAATCAAACCATAAAACGTCCTTATTAATATATCTATCTCACCCATGGTCTCTTTCTGGGTTTTTTAAATCTTTTGAAATCTAACTATGTATTTATTGTATCATAAACAGTGTAAATACATTTCAGGATCTTAATTCTTCCAATGATATCAATGGTACCTGTTTATTCTCTCACCCAAATATTTAGTTTTTCGTTCTTTCAATTACTTCCAGCATACATATCTCCATTTTTCATGGAGTAATGTGACATCTCTTATGATTATAATATTATATGTACAAATCTCACATCCACAAGTAAGAAGTGATAAAAAAACATTTATTAAAAAATCTTAATTTTCAACATATTGGTTTATTTCCTTCAATATTAAGTAATTTCTAGCAAAAAGTACTCCAATCAAGTTTAATTTTATGATTATTTTTTCCCATTATGTTTACATATATATTAAGAATTGTAATTGTTAATTTTTTTTAATTAGTGGTTATTAATCTTTATTTTCTTTTTGAAAAACATCCATTGAACTTTTTATCATTTAACTTTATTTTTAGTTCTTTCTATTTCATGGATAACTTTTGCAACATTTCCTGAAGTTCTGAATCATAATTTGCAAAAAGTAATTACTGCATCTGCAAAATCTTCCTATTTTAATCCTCAAATAATTATTATATATCTGTTGTAAAAAAATTGTAAATACAGAATCAACTTTAATATATATTCTTATCAATCTTAATCTTTTTAATGTCATCATGTAATTTAATCGCTACTGTTGCGATTGGGTGAATGTTCATCAGAATATGACAATATTTTGATTCTATGTCTTTCATGATTCAAAGATTTGATAACTATAGAAAATCTCATAGAACCAAAACTCTTTCATATGTATAATACATCAATATTTATCTCACACCTGATAGCAAAAAGATTGGCATATGGACTAACTAATTTTCATCAGTTTATTTAAAAAAGATTGTATGACAGATCGGTTTTTATGATTTTTTAAAAACAGCTCTATATTTATACATGCAGATTTTGTGGTAGGAAAAATGGAAGATTAAATAGTGGTCATGCTCTTATGAAGCGACAACTACTTTAAAGAGAGAACATGTAATTTATTATAAAGGCACAGATACCATAAATAGAGTAGTATTTATTATAAATAAAAAGTGCAAGAACAAACATTAAGGAGATAAGCGGAGTATCATATAGAGTGGCAAGATTAGTCATTCAACTTAATGAAAGATAACAAATGTAGATAATTAAGATTTATATCCCAACAAGTTCTTATGTCATAAAAAATATAGAGGATTTTTTCTTTGATTTATAAAATGCTTTTTATCAGATAAAACAACATTTTAAAATTGTCGTGGGAGACTTGACTGCTAGAATTAGTAAATGAAAGATGTAATATAGGGTATATGAGCACAGACTTTCACACGACCCACCACTCTCCACTCTATCTAATAACACTAATACACATAAACACATATATGTTGAAAAGATAAATAATCACCAACATAGGTATTTCATGCTAAACCAGCAATCATCAGTTGGTCCAGATTATCATCTCTACACATATATACTATAAGTGCTCACATATATATTAAGATAGACAATCCTCATACTTTAATGAACAGGCGTCAATCTATTTCACACTCCAACTCTTCAACCGTCCATCCAATTGAAAATCTGATGATGGAATGCTCAAAGGCCACCCTGAAGCCGAGATTCTTGTCACACCCATGTTGTCCTAAAGTCAATCTGAAACCCACATGTACAGGACATAATCCATTAAATACATATGCAAGGATGGGCAGACATGTCGACAATGTAATAACGGAAACACAGGCTTATTATGTACCTGTGTCTATATATATGTAATATAGGGTATATGAGCACAGACTTTCACATGACCCACCACTCTCCACTATCTAATAACACTGATACACATATACACATATATGTTGAAAATATAATCTCAGCCTCAGGGTGGCCTTTGAGCATTCCATCATCAGATTTTCAATTGGATGGACGGTTGAAGAGTTGGAGTGTGGAATAGATTGAAGCCTGTCCATTAAAGTATGAGGATTGTCTATCTTAATATATATCTGAGCACTTATAGTATATGTGTGGAGAGATGATAATCTGGACCAACTGATGATTACTGGTTTAGCATGAAATACGTATATTGGTGATTATTTATCTTTTCAACATATATGTGTTTATGTGCATCAGTGTTATTAGATAGAGTGGAGAGTGGTGGGTCGTGTGAAAGTCTGTGCTCATATACCCTATATTTCATATATATAGACACAAGGTATATAATAAGCCTGTGTTTCCGTTATTAAATGAAAGATGAAAATGTTGTGAATAAATTTGTTTATGATGATAAAAAAGAAAGAGAACACAGACTTGTGGAATTTTCAGAAAAGGTAAAATAGTATATTATGAATGCTAAATGGTTATGGACATGAAAGAATCCAAATAAAGATATAGCAAGATTGGGTTATATTTGGAGTAACCGAAAATATAATTGTTCTTAATAAATTCAACATAGGAAATGATCGCAATAAGTGAGATGAAAAGTAGTATTAATTAAAACTAGAGAGTAAAATTTTGTGTTTTCTTGACGGTTTGTGATGAAGGTGTTCTAGTTATATTTTTATATTGAAGTATCTTCATCATCTTATATGCGCATTGAATGTCTTTAGAAAAAATTAACTTTATTTAAATATTACAAATACATTTAACTGTTAGTAATACCACATCAAACAGGTTAGTCTGTGCACAACATCTTGAGAAGTATTACACTCCCATATTCTTCAGGTATTTCTGGCCTGACCAATAAAAGTACTAGCATGGGATATGAACCTGGATCTTTCTAACCCTATCCTAACAAAGAGAGTAAAATATTTAAAAAAAAAACAATATTAACTGTTAATATTGCTACCCTTAAGAAACAGTTTTAAAAATATTAAGACAATTTGAAAACGAAATCAATAAGAAAATAATTAACCCACTATTAAGAATTGCAAGGAAGATATCTGGTGCAAAAAATGAAAAAAAAGTTACCAATAATTTTTTTGTTGACACAAGAATACAGAAGAAATATGATTTTTTTTAATGATCCATTTATAGTATTGAATATTTAGAGTTTCACAAAATAGTATAGAAATAAATTAATAATGATATAAGAAAATATCATTGAGTTGGCTATAAAATCTATAGAAGGACATAAAAATCTCAAAATTGTAAAATATATCAGAAAAAATCTTCAGTAAGAAGAAAAAATGCTCAACTATCAAAGTATTTCCTACAGTTATTAAATCTTCTTAATTAACCAACATTTTAATTGAATAAGTAAGACATGCAATTAGATTTATGAAAAAGGGAAAGACTGTAGAAAATGTTGGACTTCCTTGATGTTTTAAAAGAAGGAAGAAGAAATAGAAAAGTTGTTGGGAAAATTGTATATCAAATGACTAAACATAAAGATGTAACAAATGATTGAAGAAGTTTAAGAGTAATAATGGTATTTAAGAACGATTATAAAGAATATATTAAAAATTACTGACCACTTAGTCTTCAATTAATTGTAACCAAAATCTTTACCTAGATAATGCCATTTCTTCTAAAATAAACATTGGATTCTAACCATCTAAAATAAACTATGAATTTAAAATGAATTACATCCAAGTGTTGTGAAAAGTTATAGAAATTACCAATTAATATGGGTTGCCATTATCTTTGAATTTGAAGATTATGAAAAGGTATTTGATTCTATAAGCAATTCTGGGATTAAAGCATTGTATCATCAAGATATAGGCCCAGATATTATCATATTGTAAAGAAACTTTATCTTAATGCAACAGCATTTGTTAGATTACATAATGATGCTAAGAACATTAACATTAAGAAGAGTGTAAGACAGGATGATTCATTACCTCCAAAACTTTTTACAGCAGTTTACTAAAACTATTATGTGTATTAAATAGGAAAGTAAGACAATAGAAGCATATTTAAGGCATTTTAATTTTGAAAATGATATAGTTCCTTTTGTAAATAATACTTTACAGTTTCAAGAAATGTTGCAAAAGTTATTAAATGAAAATAAATATGTAGAACTAAAGAGAAATACTTAAAAGATTAGTATAATTGTTGGACTGATTTTCTCATACAAAGATCATACAAAGATGATAACCATGAATTAAAAGAAGATCAAACTACAAATATCTTGATCAGATTATTAATACAGATGTAAGTGCAATGGATAAAATAATATACAGATGTAAGTGCAATGGATAAAATTACTCATGGAGTTAAACTTGGATGGAATGTTTTTGGTAGATATAACTTATAACCCTATTTGTCTGAAAAAAAATTTAATAAATATCATTTACCATTTCTTACTTATGGATATGAAGGGCATTTAACAGACAGCAATACAATGACTATATGGAAAAATATATGTTAGGAGTACCAAAAAGAGATCGAAAATGAAATACATGGATAATAAAACACAGGAGTACCATTGTCATTATTGATAGAAATATGAAAGAGAATTGAAACTGGATTGAACATATTGCTAGAAGAAATGGTAACAGATGAAAATTTGAATCATTAAACTGTATTGCAAGGGATTGTAAAAGATTTATGAATATCCAATGAATGGATGAGACAAGGAATTTTGCTAGTGTGTTGTGGAAAAGAGAGACTTAAGAAAATAGATTACATGATTAAACTTAGACAAACCTTCATTCTGCTTTAGATCAATGATGGTTGAAAATGATGATGATATTGACATATATAAATTATTAAAGTGATAGTTTTTTTAATAAAAAAAATTGTATAGATGTCAAGACAAATTATTTTAGTGCTGATAAATGACAAAGATAGATGTGAAACGTATATCTACCGGATAAAATCTTTATAGTCATTTCATTTTACCTTTTAGGTAATCAAATGGAGAATTTTTATGTTATCCCAGTGATCATTCAAGCTGCAGATCAAAATTACTTTTCTCATTTGAAAAACTGATAATCTTTCTAACCCGTGTGGATGCGCGCACACATCTACATAAGAAGAAAGAACAAACAAACTACTAAAATATTTTAAACGAATAGATAGATGTGATTGTTTTTTTATATGAATCATTACGATAAAAAATAATATGTATTTACGGAAAATTATTGGGTAAGTTAGTATTTGGTTAAATGTAGCAGATAGGATATATGCAGTACTCTATCCCATATATACACGCACGCACACACACATATATATATGTTTATATTTAAAAATGTACAAAAAAATTTTAATCAAGAAAGAATAATTAATGTAATTTAAATAATTTGGTGATTTTTTTCCCTTTTTAAAACTTATTTTTTACTTTTATTTATAATTTTTTATCATATGGCAAAATCTATTTTTGTTTTATTGGTTAAGGTGTAAATATGTTTATATATATACACAGATAATTTTTTTATTTCATGAATTCATTTAAGACAGTTTATGAAAATGGTGGATGGGATACGTCAAGGCGTTATTAGAGTTTTGTCTTTTTGGAAAATATCATGCCTATAGCCATGCTGATTTTTGCCTTTAATTCTGTTGTATCTGACATTCAGAAAACATTCCTTTTTTAATATATATATATATATAATAAACCAGAAGTGCATACAGCTAATTGGTTAGCATAAATCAATCACACCAAACCATTCGGTGCTTAAAATAAAGCAATAGAATATTAGTAATTTGTTGTCAAGGCAATACATAATAAATGGAAACTCACATCTGTTTCAATCAATCACTGCCATTCATGACCAATTTAGGATTTTAAAACCTGATAAAAAGTGAATTTCCAATTATTATTATATTGCTGATATTCTATTGGTTAATTTTAAGCTGAGTGTTGGCTTGACAACAAATTTCTGAAATTTTATGGTTCACCATAAATATAGGCTGGGATTATATATATAATAAATAAACTGTGGAAGGGAATTAATCTTCACACATATGCTATTACATTGAATTTATTTGCACTCACATATCAATAAGTATTTTAAAAACATAAATGTAAAATTTATGCTTAGAGTTTATTTTAATATAAACCAATCCTTATTGGTCATTTCAATTGCCAAATTATTTGTAGAAATTGAGTTTATGTATCACATGGAAGAGAAAGTTTCTTATTTTTAAATATCTGTGATTTGTGAATTATATTCGTTTGAATATATGTAAATAAATAATTTAGCAATGTACATAATTGGAATAAACATTCTCTTTCCTGTGATATATAAATTAAATTTGTACAAATAATTTATCAATTAAAATTCCAGGCTCATAATAAATTCAAATCCCAATTTAAGCACAGTCAATAAAGGTAAGCCCTACGCATAAGTGTTACACTTATGCTTTTAAAACACTTATTGATGAGTGAGTGTACGAAATTTAATCCAACAGCGCATGTATGAAGATAAATCCTCCCCCCCCCCCATTATTACAATTATATACATCGCTAAATTGTTTATTTACCCATATGCTCTTTATACTATATATTTATTAAATGCAAGCTATATAGGTCATGTGACATATGACTTTATTGTATTATATATCTAAATGGAGAAATAAACTATTTGCAATCAAGGTAGTATATACCCTTCAGTGTTAAAGCTATCAACTTAAATGAAAATAACTTAACCTTTTATTCATTTCTCAAGCTTTTCCATGAATGCTTAAGCAAATAATAAAACAAGAAAGTATGAAATTTAAGCTTTATTCTATATTTATTTTATATTATGAATCAATAAAATGTACTTGATTTATTAAAAGTATAACTTTACAAATAAAAAAAAACATCCCAAAAATTATATTTCCATTAATCATGAAAAACTATTTGCAAGCCTTTCGGTGCCGTGTACCAAAATCATGGCAATGTCACCATGATTTGATTCTGGTACATAGTAACGAAAGCACTTGCAATGTCGCCATGATTTCGGTACACCATTGGCAAATAGTTTTTTGTGATTAATGTTTTTTGAATTTTAGCTACTCTGTTTATCGTACTTTATAGGTGAAGAATAATTTTTATTATCTGATAGAGTTTTTGAATTATTTATTTATTATTCAAATATGGGAAAAAATAATAAAATGAATTATATAATGAGGATAAAAAAATTTTTATTGAATGATTACAGTAATGATGGTAAAAAAAAAAATTAACAAAATCTTAGTTAATTGAACTTCATTTTTAAACCAAAAATTGTTCTGAAATTTAAAATTGGATTTATAATATATGATTGTTGTTTACTTTTTTCTTAGAGAGGGTTTGAACCCAAACTTTCAAGCTCCCTAACTCACCAATTCTATCTTATACAATTAATTCACATAACATAACAACATACATGTAAAAAGATAAATGATCTCCAAAATATGTATTTCATGCTAAACCAACACTCATCAGTTTGTGTGGATTGTCATCTCCCAGACACATATATAATCAGTGCTCAGTTTATATTAAGATAGCAAATATTCAAGCTTTAATGGACTGACTTCAATCTTCACCACTGTCAAAGTCATTGTTGATGCCAATATTATTGTCATAATCATGTTGACTTTATGTTATTCTGACCCCTCACATATAGGATCTTAATATGTCCATTTAAATAGACAGAACAGAGATGAGTAGTATACAGGCTGAATTTGTAATATTTAAATACAAGTATAGTATATACACCTAAGATAGATGTAATTAGGGAGGATTTGAACCAAGACTTTCAAGCTTTCATCTGTCCTCTTCTGTGTATTTAAAATAATCTTAAGGTCTGGCATATGAGGAGTCAGATTGACATATGGTCAACATGGATATGACAAAAAAATTGGCAAAACAAGAGATTTGATCATGCCATCTTATTAGATTTTCAATTATTTGAATGGAAGAAGAGTCAGACAATGACGAAGATTGAAGCCTGATATATATATATATATATATATATATATATATATATATATATATATATGGGGAAATGATGATCCGGACCAACTGATGAGTGCTGGTTCAAAATGAAATACTGGAAATCATTTATCTTTTTCACATGTGTGTGGTCATGCATGTCAGTTGTATAAGATAGAATGGATGCACTGAAGAAAGCTTAAAAGTCTGGATTCAAATCCCCTCTAATTATATCTATGTTAAGCATGCATATATCATATTTAAATACAATGCCAAATATCAAATGGTAGGAACACAATTTCTGGAATTGTGTATGTTATTCCTTGTTTTTGCAAGAAACTAGTTTGACTTAAAAATAAATATGAAAGTTTTGTGAAAGTAAAGTAAAGAATACATAACATAGTTCTGCTTTAAATATTTATGAAAAAATATAAACCTTATGATTATATTTAAGCAGGCTAAACAAGTATGAGAAAAAGGTAAAAAATTATTTCTTTTAATAAACATTTATGATTCTGAAACATTAAGTTATATAAAAATTGTTTTGATATTAAAAGTAACACAGAGGCAAAACTCTTTTTACAGAGGTGCCATTTAATGTAAGCCAGAGTAACTAATGAAAGTTAAAAGGTTTGTGCATAAAACCCCTATCTAGTGCCTACTGGAGGTAAAGCCCTCCAAACAATAGCCCCACTCAGTGTAAGCCAGAATAATGAATGAATGCTAGAATGTTTGTGTATAAAATTTCTATCTAGTGCTGGTGAATAGGCACTAGATAAGGATTTTATGCACAAACTTTCTAACATCCATTGATTAATCTGGCTTGGACTCATTGGTGTTACTGTATTGAGAGATTTGCCTCTGTGTTATCAGATTGTGTAAGCATAAAGAATGGTGACTACGTAATATTAAAAGTAATTGGAATGTAAATTAGTTGAAATATTAAAGCGGATGTATAGAGAAAAAAATGTTTGTATATATACATATGGGTGTGTGTATGTGCTAAACAAAAATTTTCACGACTACAGGTATAAATGAAATATTATCCCATTCAATTTGTGTATAATATAATACAGTAAAAATATGCAGTGACATTTCAGTTGGAACACATGGTCATCAATTGGGTAATGAATATTATAATTTTTTTTTGTAGAAAGACTGGAAACATTGGTGTACAATAAGATTGAAAGTTCTGCAAATAGAAAACTTAGAAAATATAAAGATCAGAAGCTATTTAGATTAATGGTTTTTTTATTTTTTTTTCCAAATAGAATGTATTTTATATGTATCATTAGGTATGTTGATTCAATCTGGTCTTTCACTTAATGGTTTCTCTTATCTTACTTTATTGGAGAGAATCATATGATAATATAATTCTAGTATTAAATCAAATCTATAATCCACATCCATAGCATGGAATGAGAGTGCTGCTGGTGATGAGTGCTTCTTATCTATATTAACATGTTCGTTTCTACTTACACTGGTGGATTACTCACACTTATATAAGTTCTGCAGATGGCATATGCCATTTTATAAACTTCATGTACTTCAAACAGGATTGAGCCTTTAGGTTTGGATACAATGTTACTAATCTTTCGTTAAGTAATATATGCTGTTTGTATATTACAATGTTTTAGAATACATTCACTATTGAGTGTAGTTTCTTTTATATAATGAATACAAACTCTAATAGTTGTTTCTTCTGTTTGTTTCTTATTATGGTTGCTGATCGCTTGAATTAAAGTTTGGCACTATAATTTCTATTACTATAACTATTAATCTAAAAAATTCTGATATATTTCTATCTGTTTCTATTGGTAGAATTTTTAATCCTATTGTGAGACAATGCTTACAGCGCCTCTACAACAATTTTTTATAATATTCATAACCCTTTTGAAGACCGGTGTGACACAGCCATCTGTCATTGATTTTTAGCGCTAGATATTATTCGTAGATAAACACCATGTTGTATTACTTTACACTTGGCTTGTCAGGAAAACATTAATAGTAGATTTGTAATCTAATTTTGGATAGTTATTCAAATGTAAATTGATATACTTAGTTTATATATGCTATAATTCAATGACAGTTTAAGGAATAACTAACACACAATTACCAACGTTTTGGAAAAATAGCGTCTTTACCAAGTCAAAGGCAAATAATATTTTGATGCACCATTGGTAATTGTAACCTTTATTACTTTACACAATTGTTCTTGAAAATTCTTTGAATTATAATACATCTTTTTCCTGTGAAAGCTTCAATATAATAAAATATATAATATAAATACATGAAAGTAATCCACACCTAAATAAGACCAATATTAAAAGCAATCAACAGTATACCATACATAATATGTAAGAATATATTTTACTAGAGTGTGTATATGTAAACAATTGCCAACAATTAGGGTGATAAATCTTAACATATTTGCTAAACCAGGCTTTAGATACAGCGCATACGTGTATATGTGTGTAACAAAATACTGGAATTAACTTTATATCAACATATAAATAAATGGGAGCTACAGCTCATTTACAGCATTGCAGTCACCAGTAATAATTTCCAATTAAAATTAAAAAATCAAAATCTCATTAAAGTCACACAATATTATTATTCTCACGTGAATAGTCAACATTCCATAATTTGTGTATATTTATACAATTGTACTGTTTATTTAATAAATCATCCATCGTATTTATAAATATGCATCTTCGATTTTTGTTTTCCCATATGTGTAATCCTCATAATCAAATCCATTATGTCATAGTTATCTATAGATAAGCAGTTTAATTGTGAAAAAATACAAGTTTTAAATCAAACAAGATGTCATTTCTACGCACATGCACATATACGGTATATAAGTTGATATTCTGGTGTGAAATCTACATTATCTTACTTAATAATTGGAGTTTATTAATGAAATAAGTATATTTTGAGAGAGTAGTCTGGAGTCACAATATGATTAATTTCAATTAAGCAAGAGTTTGCTTTGTTTAATAACAATTACTTGCTAGTATGAGATAGTGATCATGTGATGATTAATTTCAATTTGAGGAGTGCACCAATACAAATATGTTTAAACCTAAATTGTTACATATGTTTAAATTAATATATGATTGACTCTAAGCATATCTGAATAGAGAGTTTGGCAATTATTTCCTAACAACTTAGCAGAAGTTGGATCAAATCAATGTTTTTTTGAGAAATATGGTAATTTTAGTCAAAAGGATTATTATCTTATATGGAATTTCCAACCATGTATATCATACAGGGTTGTGTGATAATTTTCAAACAACACAGCAAAGAAATAGATCAAATCAATGTCTTTTACTAGTATATAGAAATTCTAGTCTTTAAAATGGCTTTTTAGAAGTTCTAGTCTTTAAAATGGTTTTTATCTTACTTGGATTTCCCATTAAATTATCGAAAACTAGCATCGTTTATCAGTAAAGAATATTAATATATATATATAATGTATTTATTTATTGTTTTATAAGTCGTTTCATTATTTTAAATAGAAAAATCAGAGTTGTGTATGCTATTATACGATTTGCTTTCTTTAATCCGTTTATTCCTCTAAGCTTCTGCCAAAGTTTTAATTTGCTGTCAGTTTTTCTGATTTCTATGGCTTTTCTTTAAAATGAAGTTCTCTTGTCAGCTTTTTGGAAAAGTTTTTTAGATAATCCTACAGCTGTTTTAAGTCTAATAAAGTTCTCTTTTTCAGCATCAAAACTTTCGTGTCACTTTTAATGTTTTACATTTCTAAAATAAATGTTGACAATATAGCTTTTCTGGTTACATTTTTAAATTTTCTTTTAACTACATATATATATATATTGCTATTATTTAGTTTGTAAAATGCAATTTATTTTTTAAAACAAGTTTATTTTATTATATACAATAAATTCATATATGATAAACGAAAACAATATACTTCGTATTTAAAATCTGATTTTAACACGTTACATTTAGTAAACACGCTGGTGAATTATGTTAATAAGCTATTTTTATTGTATGACATAAGTATTTTAAATGTCTTGTTATTAGAAAACAGGACTTGATTGATAATTATGAGGTCGTGAATCCCCATAGTGGTTACCATAAATTAAATAATCCCTTAGACACATTATAAATCATAACTTTTTGGCAAGTAATTTTATCACTACTACTTCCACTAATATTTATGGAACTGTTGAACAGAATGTTTATTTTGAAAAATTTCATATTTTAAAAACTATATAAATCTTAGCAGTGATAATACATCTTACTATCCTTTTGTCAGAATAAGAAAAACGTAGACTTCCCATTTAAACAAGTAATACGTCTAAATGCACTAAAATGGAGGCAGTGGTGAATCTAAATATTGTACAAATTATAATATTAATTGATTGAACACTTTCTTCTCTCCAAAAAGTGGACTTTCTAATCCATTTTGCATATATTTAAATATTTGTCACATTCATTTTTTATCATACTCTCACAAACACTTGCCATGATTATGAGAGGATAAAACCTCGAAAGTCCTCAACCAATAAATATTACAATTTGTACTTAGTTTCACCATTGCCTGCGTTTTATTGCATTTAGACATATCCTTTTGTCAATAAACTTGACGTCAAAATTTTATTCACAGGATTATGGGATATAATGTATAATTATATGTATAAAAAAAGAGAAATCTAATTTTTATTCTGATAAGCTACATTGATAAAATGTAATGATTTCTCTTAGACATTAAGGTTTTTATTTTGATTATTATTACGATTGGATGTTGTCAAATCAACAAGAACTCTTGGAAATTCTATTAATGATATTTTACACATTCTTAAATTTGTTATTACGATATAGAGCAGTTTATTATTGTCTCATCTTCTTTTATCTAATATTTTGCTGTCTATTATTAAATATATTAAATAAATATTTAAAAAATAAGAAAAAAATGGGGGTGGGGGCAATAAAAATAAGACAAAAGTTAACGACTAATTCTAAAAAAATGTGAAACTTCGCTTATATTTTAATGAGGAGAAAAAAACAGATGAAAGTTATTAAACAACACAAAAGACAGATTACAAAAAGGAAAAGACACCACAGATAGTGTATGAGATCCCGTTCAATGATCCAAGTTGCGCAGCCATATACTCATATGAATCAATGACCAACATCGCAACCAAAATAGTAAAGTACAAGTATTTATATAAGCAATCCCAATATAAGTCTATATTCTGAGATCACAAAAGACAACATGGTCATAGCTTTGACCTATGGTCTGTTAACTTGGTATGCATAGAATGGAAAGACAACAGAGAAAAAAAAGTAAAAAAAAAGTTGGGTTCATAGAGAACCATATACATAGAAGAAAACAATTATTATAGAAATTAAATATTTAAGTCAACTGATTTAAATATTATGAATAATGAAGATGGATTATAAATAAAGCATCAGCACTATAAAGCATGATACATATGATTAATGTTTATGATACTTATCACTACTGAAAGTGTATTCAGTTAAATAAGGAAACGGAAATAAATGAAACCCACTTCATAAAGGCATATGCACATACTACATACATATGCAAAAAAATTACATTTACAATAAAGGGAAAATTAATGTTAGCTATGTTAACTGGATTTGGTAAACTTTATTATAATGTTGTAAGCTGATTTGTCAATTTTTGTAAATTGAGGTCCATTTCAAAGCACTATTCATTATTTTATATCATTTATATAATTACATTTTAGTATTGGAAAAAAAAAGTAGTTTCTACAAAAGGAAGAAAACTGGTAATTACTAAAAGATGGAAGGTATGTTTGAATTATATGAAAGCAATGTGTAAGATTTATGTAGCAGTAACAAAAAACAAAAAATTCATACAGTTAAGTCAATATAAACCCAGAAATTTATATTCTTCTTTTATCTTTGTGTGTGTATATATATATATTGCTTATAACAGTTCTTTCATACACACTTCAATGCAAACAAATTTTCTTAAAAACTTTTTTATTTTCCTTACTGTTTCTACTGTACAACAGTCTTCATCAGAGCTCTATACTTCTCTGCTTTAAATAAAAAAAAATAGAATAATAAATAAATCCATCTTTCCTTATCACTAAATACTTGTTTTATTTAAATTAATCAATCTGATACATCTGATGACCAGCAGCTTTCATCTGAGATAAAAATATATAAAATGCTTAAGTATATAAAATAGTTTATCATATAAACAATATAAGGCTTTAAAGAAGAAAGTCATTATTAAATTGCAAATATACTACTGATGATTTATCTGTTTTTTTCTCACGTTGAATAAAATTGCACTATGCACTAAAATTGGAGGTAATATCTCTTTATATTTATTTAAATGTTTAAACAATAAAAATATACAAGATAACTGAAACAATATGCTAGTAACATTCAATAATCAAAACATTTATTGTTTATGAGTAATAAAATGCTTAAGTATCATAATGGTAGAACAGTCATGAATTCATGGAACATGATTTGTCAGTCCACCACCTTACCATGGCAGTAAACCTTATAGCAACAGTAGTGATAATAATATTTTTTAAAAATGAAAAATATCTATAAAAAAGAAATATGTATCATTACAGCATTCAGATCTCAGCAGAGCAAAATTTTAGCTCTACTTACAACTCATTCAGTTGCAATAGTTGATAACTATAGAGAACATTGGATTTCCAGCAACCAAGAGAATAAACTGGAATTAAAAGTGGTTTTAGTACAGCAGATCATATCCAGGCATTGGGAGAAGTTATAGAAAGTACAAATGAATATGACTTGGCATTATGCTTTGGATTTGTAGATTATGAAAAGGCATTTGATTCCATAAACATTTCTTCAGTGATTAAAGCATTGGATCATCAAGGTATAGATCCAGGATATTGTCATATTTTAAAGAATATTTATAAAAATGCAACAGCAACAATTAGACTACATAATGATACTAGGAAAGTCAACATTGAGAAGGGTGTAAGACAAGGTGACTCTATATCTCCAAAACTGTTTACAACAGTGCTGCAAGAAGTATTTTGTGGATTAAAATGGGAAGTTACAGGATTGAAAGTAAATGGAGATTATTTAAGTCATTTAGATTTTGCAGATGATGTAGTTGTTTTTGCAAATAATACTTTAGAGCTGCATTAAATTTTGCAGGAGTTATCAGATGAAAGTAGGATTAAAAATAAATGTTAAAAAGAGTAAAGTAATGTTCAATGGATTTTCTCAAATATGAAAATAAAGATTGATTATGATGAGTTAGAAGAAGTTAACAGCTACAAATATGTTGGTCAGATTATTAATACATACGGAAACATAATGGATGGAATTAATAATAGAATTAAAGTTGGTTGGAGTGCTTTTGGTAGAAATAACTTAATACTAAAAGGAAATATGCCTATGTGTTTGAAAAATGTTTTTAATAAATGTGTTTTACCAGTTCTTGTTTATGGATCTGAGACTTTGACACTTATTAGAAGAGCAATACAAAGACTTCAGACCACTCAAAGAAGTATGAAGAGATGCATGTTAGAAATAATAAGAGATTGAAAATGCAATATATAGGTAAGAGAACAAAGTGGTGTTACTGACCTCATTGAAAAAAATTAAAAGACTGAAGTGGAGTTGGGATGAACATATCGGTAAAAGATATGATAATAAATGGACAGTTGAAATCTAAAACTAGATTCCAAGAGAGTATAAAAGAACCAAAAAGAGATCACATATGAGATGGATGGATGAAATAAAAATTTGTGCAGGAGGCGGGGTGATGAGGAGAAGAGAAGCTAAAGATCGGAGAAGATGGCTTGAACTTGGAGAGATCTTCATCCTTCAGTGGATTGATAGTAGTTGATGATGCTGCTGAAAAGAAGATGCTTCCACTACAATTATATTGCCTAAGTTGCACGGAAAAAAAGAAAGGGAAAGAGAAAAAAATGTATAAACCAATAAGATATATTTATTTAGAAATGAGACTAGAGTTTCTACAAAACATTGTTTTAGTTAAAAGTTTTAATGAAAGCTTACATCTCTATAGAGACCTCAGTATTAATGGAAAAAAAAAACGTTATGATTTCCTCAAATCACGGATCAGAACAAATTCTTAATGTCTATTCTAAATTTTTCATTGCAAACTACTATCTTTAAGTGAATACTTTTATGGTAAATCAGCATGAATGGGTTGCTTACGAACAAGCATCATCTCATAGTATGGTGGTGTGTTTCCTAGCTTCTATTTCTGAGTTTAAGATCAAAAAACACCTTAGTCTTTCATTATTATTAAAAAGATTACTAAGCCATTGTTACCAATAAAACATTTTTTTTAATTATATAGGTTTGATTAAGTCAATCAAAAAAATAAATAAATTTAATCCCTTGTCTTTTTCGTAAATATTTTAAATAGTTGCCATTTTTTAAGCATATCTCAATGGGGCTAAAGAGCCTGAAAATAAGAGTTCTAATAAATATGTTTATTATTAATTATGAGTACCAGTTAATAAGCTTTAAACATCCAAGTAGACTGCGGTCAAATACAGAATACGTTAAAATGAAAATGTAACAATTTACTCTAGATAAATACTTTGCATATAATAGAGATATATATGAGAGATAGTGACCTGGGCCAACTGATGAGTGCTGGTTCAGTACGAAATACATCTTGGGGGTCATTTGTCTTTTATTATATCTTTATTTATATGAATTTGAAAAGAATTGGGTAAGTGTGGAGGTGTTTATTATATCTATAAAGATATTACATACGGGACAGAGAAAGGTGAATAACTCCGTGTGTGTAAATTTTAAAAATCAGATATATTAATCTTTAATAGAGATTTAAAGTTTATATCTGTACTAGAGATAATCTCTAGTTTCGAAAATAATTAGTAATAATCATTAGTGTATTTATCTGAAATGGATGGCGTCAAAGTTGTGAGTGGAGGGAGTTTGACAATGGTAAATGAAAATGCAACAATTTACTCTAGATAAATACTTTGCATATAATAGAAATATATATGAGAGATGGTGACCAGGGCCAACTGATGAGTGCTGGTTCAGCTCGAAATACATCTTGGGTGTCATTTGTCTTTTATCATATCTTTATTTATATGAATTTGAAAAGAATTGGGGAAATGTGGAGATGTTTATTATATCTATTAAAAATAAGTCCGTTTAATTGCAGCTATTTAAAAAAAATAGACTAAAATAAAACTGGATTGGAAACATTTATTAATAAGAAGGTAACGTAATGGCAGCGGAATTTTGTGATATTTTTTAAAACTATAAAAATAATCAAATGTAAGATGTAAATATTTTTGAAGTCAACAAAGAACGAAAATACTATGAAAATTAGAAAACTTGATTATGCAGAAATATTTTACGAAAAAAAAGTAATTAAATTTAGATTCTATTCTTAAAAAAAGTTAAAAAAATATATTGTTTAAATACCTATAAGGAAGACAATAAAGGTAATAAGTGTATGATATTAAATAATAAACAGCCACTTATAAACGACCATTCTACCCCCCCCCCAAAAAAAAAAATGAAAGGAAAAAGAAAAAATTCTACTGTATAAATGAATTTTGTATAACTTTAAAACTAATCTGCATATTACAAATATCTCTAAACATCGCATGATCATTATTCTTTACGTTTACACAAGTTGTTAACGAAGAGGTTAAACTCTCCTTACAGTAGCACCATTCAGTGCAAGCCAAAGTAATCAATAAAACTTCTTGCATTCATTGATTACTCTGGCTTACACTGAGCGGTGCTACTGTATGGAGAGTTTACACAAATACCTCCACAAATAAAATTATACCGATCATTTTCCCGTTTGATTGATATTTAACGTATTTTCTTTTAATTTTTTGAGTAGCAAACTTCCCTATCCAAAATACCTCAGCACTAAGTCTTACTTTAGCTTTTCCATGTATTCTATTTTCATATTTTCCCAATGGGCTTAAGTAACATTGTACTTTCTTAGAATGTACTTGAGATAATCATTAGAATGTAGACAAAACCTACATCTTCTATGAAACACATGCTTAAGTTCACCTTTTTAGACAGTTTTACATTACATCCAATCTAAAGTTCATCTGATTTTACAATAAAGGCCTCTATAATAACACATAAGCTAGCTGAAGAAACATATATATTATACCGGTTTTATACAATTGATCAATGATTCTCTTTGACAAGATCGCTCACCTTTGATTAAAAGATGAGTGGCCACCTGATACAAAATTATTCTGGAGCTTTGAGTATCAAACTAAAAATGTTCTCTTAATTATTTGTTTATCTAACATTATGTGATATATAATTAACATGTTTATAGTGATATATACCTACAAAGCTTTTGAGCATATACAATTAAACATAACTCTACTTCTGATTTAAAGCTTGGTTAGGAAGGACTAAACAACTTTACTAACTCAGATGGCTCTTTTTAATTTAGAACATGAACACCCTTCCTTATCATAAAACAGAATGCAGTAACCAAACACAATGATGACATTTAACATTCAGTAAAGTATTTATTAATATTTAAATAAAATGTACTTATGTGCCTCTTTTTCATTACATGCATATATGATTATCACACATATATTACTCCAACATAGATCTATATACTATACTAACCTTTCTAATCGTTATACTCCATAGCATTATAAGCCTTTTTTACTTTAATGATTACTTCTAACAACTTTGTGAATAGATGTTTATACTGTATATTATTTTTCACTTATCAGAACGCTAAATTTTATATAAATCTACTTTCATATTTTAAATTATTTTAAATATCCTCGATTTTATCTGCTATTTTCATATATTTTTTGTGTTATTCATGCCATTAAATAATCCATGGTTTATAGTCCCTTGGAAGTTTGTAGTTTTTAATTACCTTGTCATAAGTGTCTGTTTTGTATCCATAAATTAAAAACTAGCAAGTTTCTATTACTAAATACTTTTTTTTAAAGGCATGTTGTTTTATTGCTCAGAAATTCATAAGAAGATCTAGTACCTAAGAAATTCAAGCACCAAGTTTGAACCCAAAGTTCAAGGAACACCATAACTGCATGTTCCAGAAATGATTGTGGAACTTTCTGATTCTAAGTCGGAAGCTCTGCCAGCTACCGCAAATTGTGCACACAATACTAAATACTTTGATCTTATGGCATAATGATAAGTATTCTCTCGAACTTATATTAATCTAAGCAACAAATTTTATTTAATCTGTGACTAATTTTCTTCGGATTTTGAAATTCATGTCCATAATATTTACATTTATTTCTATGTGTCTTTCAGATGGAGAAATTAAAAAGGAAATGGAAGCAGAATGATTAGCTTATATTCAGAAAAGCATAAAAATAATTATACAAATACATTGGTATTTTATAATCTTGGGAAATAAAAATATAGTCATGGGTAGGTGATTTGCAAAGAAAGCAATGATAGAAAAAGGATAATCAAAAAACATAAAGATCAAGTGTTGATTCAAAAGAATCAGTAGCATTTACATATATAATGGAATATTTGAATGTTATTTAACATGAGTTATAATAATGTTAATAATATATATAAGCGCGTTAACAAGCTGAAGAAGAAGCTGTCAATAGTAACAAAAACACTCAAATTAAATTAATCTAGGCCTAGTACTTTCGAGTTTTTTTCCCTCATATTCATTGCCAAAATAGATTATACATTGCTGTAATATTACTAAATAATAATGTATGCAAATGATCGCATGTTATCATTGATGGTTTACTAAAATAGTGTTTTTAGATTACATATAATAATATCAGAAGTTCAGTATTAAACAAATTCTCATCGCTTTGGTCAGTTTTTTAATGTAACATGGCAATAAAGCAAAAATGTTTTATGCTTTATGATTGGAGCTTGATTTTATCTAAATTTGCTTACATACTATGCCGGTCATGCATATTTGTATACTGAACTCATGTGATCGGTTTGTTAAATGAACTTCAGTAATAATATAATTAAATGAAAAAAAATATTAAGTAGTGTCCAAATTTTTTGATGTTTTATAGTATAGAATATGAGCTTTCGAAGCATTGGTTAATTCTTGTTATTATAAATATATTTTTTGTTTCTCTCTTCTCTTTTTCATTTTCTTTTCTTCATCATCTTCAGTCAATGCATAACATTGGCCAATAGAATAACAGTATTCTGTCATAAAAGCAATAATAAGAGAACTTTAATAACAGTTTGTTGATATTTAATCATTTAATGTTAAGCATTGACTGGTGTCATGTGATTTGCATGTGATAACCAATCAACTATGTGCATTTATGGATTATTTGATTTTAGAAATTGAGTAGTAATTTTTTTAAACAGTTATAAAAAGTATTATTTATTAATATACGTTCAAACAGTTTATTGTTGCTTATTTAATGAAGTTTATCAGTTTTAAAAACAATCTCTTTAAATCAATTACTGTCATTCAAAATCTATATAACATCTTAGAACCTGATAATATAATTGCATTTCTATTTATTATCTGAATGCTGCTTTGCTAACAGATTGTTGATATTCTATTGGTTAATGTTAATCATTGACTAGGGATGATGTGATTTGTTTATAATAACCAATTAGCTATGTGCAGTTATGGTATATTACTATCGATTACTTATTGTAGGACAAAGTTCTTTACATAGCTGAAAGTCAAAAGTAAAAATGACTTGCGAAAAGAGATTAATGGACTCATACATAATTATAGTGAATCTACCAATAAAAATCTAAGGATGTAAAGAGATTACAAATTATTATGAGATATACATTTATGGAACCATTAGATAGTAAGATAGCTGTGCTTCTCTCAGCTTCCACACATATAAAATATCATATCTAACTTATAATTTTTATATAATCTAAAGTGGTTCACTTTTAGCTTGGAAAAGGTCGAACAGAAAAAAGTACTAGTCTCTACAAAGAATAATTTTCAGTATGCTTAGCTAGAATATAACTAATTGTTGGCTGAGCTTTTTCTCAGTTGAAATATTCTTAGATAAATATATCGGTTAAATGTATGTTATAATTTCAATACCTAAAAATTTACTAATTATATATATATATAGTCTTTTGTTAGTGTCATCAGTGGACATTTCAGATGATCACACTTAGCATCCTCAGATAGCATAGATCACGTGAGTTTTGTTGTATAATTGTTGAAAATTGTAACAACTATTTAAGTATTCTCTATTAGCTTGAAGATGGAATATTTGACACATATAAAGCATTGTATGTCAAGCGTTGGTGGTTGAGAGATCAGCACAGCTGCCTTACAAGCAGTTGTCCTGGGTTAGTGGGTTTGCTTCCGGCCAATGCTATGATGCATGGGAAAAAATAAAGCATTGTATTCTATGTGTAAGATAATATTCTACAGTACTTACATAATTTGCCTGCTAGAAGGTTGGCACCCATTTTATTTTAAATTATCCCTTTTCAGGGGCTTCCAACACATGGTATGTATAAACAATATGGCTGTCCCTAAATTATTGTATTTAATATTTACATTTTTTATTTATTAAAATGATAAAGAAACACAAAAGTCCAAAGGGTTGTAATTAAAAACTTTTTTAATGTAAATGCAGTAAAAAAATAAAATAAAACATGATTATGCAACCTATAACAAAGGTATGTGCAGACATCCTATAATTTTGAAATTATTGCATTGAAGCACACAAAAATGCAAATGGTTGTAATTAAAAATTTTTAAATGTAAATTTACTACACCAGCTGTAAACTAATCTCAGTGCATTCACAAATGGTGTTTGGAATCTTCTATCCAGAATCCTTTCCAAACAGATAGTCACTTAGAATATGTTCACACATGACCCTGACATTTTATACTCATTCACACATAAAGTACAATATCAGCCTCTTATCACGTAATTTCAGGCTGGCTATATCCTGCAGTTTTGAAAATACTCCACTGCATCTTGTTCTGTCTCAATAAAAGATTCCAAATTTTAATAATATTTCCAAAAATGATAAGGCAAAAAATAAATGTTACAAAAATCACCACATGTTAATGATTGTCAACAAAGAAAAATATGTTTACCTTTTGTTAACATTTGGATATTATGTTCTGAATGTATAGCTTGTTAACTTTAAAAAATATTAACAAATGTATTCTAAATTAAATGTTAATTTTGAAAAAATTGAATACATTTTTTAAATAAATTCTATTAATGTCCAAATGTTAACACGAAGTGAACAGATAACATATGGGTAAAATTAATGTTATATATTGTTGTTGACATTAAAATAATACTGGTGATTATTTAACATTTATTTTGCATTATCATTTTTGGAAATATGATTAAAATTTGGAATCTTTCATTGACAAAATAAGTTGCAGACGATTGAAAATTTCAGGATAATGCCTGCCCGAAAAATATGTGATAAGGGGCTGATATTACACTTCATGTGTGAATGGAGATGCAACGGCAGTGCAAACATGTTCTAAGCATTTATCAGTTTGGAAAGAACCATATCATAAGGCTACAAAACATCATTTGTGAGAGCACTGAGATTATTTTACAACTGGTGTAGTGAATTTACATTTAAAAAAAACTTTTAATTATAATCCTTTGGATTTTTGTGTGTTTCAGTGTAATATTTCAAAATTTACAGAATAGTGTTGGCCTAAAAAGGGATGTCAACTGCCTCTTTATTATAGTTTTCTTAATCATGTTCTATTTTTATTTTCTTTACAATATTTACATTAAAAAACTGTTTAATTACAACTTTTTGGACTTTTGTGTTTCTTTATCATTTTAATAATTATGAATACGATAACTTAGAGTCAGCCATATTGTTTATAAGTATGATGTATTGGAAGCTCCTGAAAATGAATAATTTAAAATAAAACTGGTGGCAACCTTTCTGGCAGGCAAGTTCTATAAGTACATAGTCTACTATTTGGAAAGTCGTAAATATTATTTATCCAAATTATTCTACATTATTTGCAAGATGGCGGAAGTTATCCGGTTAAAATATTTGTACAGAGTTGGAGAACAATAATCAAATACTTAAGTCAATTAAGCAAAGATATATTTATGTTTTCAATCGCTGAAAATTTTGTTTTAATATACAATATATAAATATTAGCAATTAATCTAATTAAAGTTAATTGCACGTGATAAAACATTTACGCTCTCTGACAGTATGATAATTATCTGTATGTGTAGATTCTTAATCGATTTTCTAAAATAAGAATTGTTAGAATTTGAAGACTAATTCAGTAAAATATAATATTTTTTAAAACAGTATTTTTCGTTTTTTTTTTCACTTTTATGAACATTGATTTTTGTCAATATTTCAGAAGAGCGGAAGTTATTTTTACATTTAAAAAAATGAATAATGCATCTATTCTAAACACAGTTCTTTCAATAAAAGTCAAAAATTTGTAATTTCATTAAACTTATCCTGAAAATATTAATGGTAAATTGAACTTTATTGGAGACGATAAAATGATGGAAAATATCAAAGACTGCATTATTTACAATTTGGTAAATATTATTTTAGATAGATTTCAAAGCATTTCTAAACCAGTAATCAATTTTTCATCAATAGAAATTTTAATAGTTAGAAAATATAAATAATTACTACCGTGTATATATTATCCGTTTATGTTTAAAAACGAATCTAAATTTTTCCATCACATAAACAACTGTTATTAACATTTGTGTTAAAATAACGTAGATGTGAGAATTAAATGTGTATTTTCACTCTGCAATTTAAAATGGCTTTTATATATATATATATTCTATTTGAGAAGAAACCATTATTTCGGCAAGGGGAAGAAATATTGTATTAAAAAAAAGTATGAAAATTCATAAATATTACCGAGGGTAACAAATTAGTCTAAATTTTATTTTCGGTAATGATATAAACAAAGCAAAAATATTAAAAATGAAATACATTAAATAACAAAAGCTTGTCCCATGATTTGAAGTTAGGTAATTAATCTGAACTATATGGTAAAAGTAATTATAAGTTTAGTTATAAGTATATTAACTACTTACAACAATAAACCGCTTTCAATTGAAATAAGATTACATTAAAGAATGGATGGATTAACTATTCTTTATAAACATTTATTGTTGTGGAGTGCTATCTATTTATAGAGAATACAAAGATAGTATAAATCAATCAATAGTATTCGATTTTATGGAAGGTCCAGAGAGCAGTCATATCACAAATCCATCCATTTCTCTACTCCGTTCTCTTCATTGCCCAGCTCTTCAAATCCACGTATCTCTTCCCATCTATTATATCACCCAGCAAGGTCAATATTTTCCGTCCTTTATTCTTGTTTCCCACTAATTCCTCCAAAACATCTCTCATTAAACTATTCTTTCTTCTTAATATATATATATATATATCCAATCTATTTTCTCTTTTTATCTCTAATTTTCTCAATCAGTCTTTTTTTCGTTACTCATTTCAAAGTTTCTTCATTTGTCATTTTATTCATCGATCTATTTTTTGTCTACCTTTCTCCATGACTAAATCTCAAAGAGCTTCCAGTCTGTTTTTAACTTTTTTATTGCCTACGTTTCACAACCATATACTAGTACACTCCACACATAGCATTTAATTATTTTTTCCTTAATTCTCTTCAAAGGTCCACAAAATATTTTCTTTTTTTTTTTAGCAAATGCCACCTTTGCTTGTGATATTCTTCTTTTAACTTCTCTTCTTCCATTATCATTCACTCAACTATCCAAATATATAAATTGTTTACTTTTTGAACTATATTATCATAGATATCTTTTTATATTTTTCTCTATTCATTATATTTATATATAAATATTTATATTATATCTGTATATAATAAAAATTGGCTGCAGAAAGGAGTTTGCTATTAACTGAAAGGAGACCCTTTGATTCCTCTTGGAGGCCTTAAAGGAACCGAGCAGGGCAAATGCCTAATGTCCACTCCATACATTCTTGTCGTTGCAGCTGTTATTACTATGTGATTATTCATATAGTATACGAACATGGATGGGCTGCTCACCAACACGCATTAGCCAGCGTGGTGAGTTTATTGGCTTTTTACCTCTGAGTTTAAGATCAAGAAACACCACGGTCTTTCTTCTCAGTGCCTGATAAGGCAGAATGAATGTTTGTGTAAATGATAAATATTTTTCCAATACATATATACAATTATGACAGACAAAAATAAAGCATGGCCCTTATTCCCAGGAGGCTGTAAAGTCACCAACCAAGGCAGCGGTTGGTGGCCGAAGGCGGAGGGTAATAAGAATCCCCTGATTGTGGACACAGGCTGCCATTTGATGATGACTTTTTATTTAGGTACTTACAACTGCAGATCACTTTCAAGTGAAGGAAGATTGCAAGAATTAGAAGAAGAACTGTCTTATATTAAATGGGACATTATTGGACTTTGTGAAGTTAGAAGAAAAGGAGAAGAAACAATTGATTTAAAAAGTGGACATATACTCTATTATAAAGGCACACATATTGGAAATACAAGTGGAGTAGGATTCATTATAAATAAAAAGTGGAAGAACAATATTGTGGAGATTGATGGTGTATCGGACAGAGTGGCAAGATTAGTTATACAACTTAATAGCAGATACCAAATGCAGATAATTCAGGTTTATGCCCAACAAGTTCTCATAGTGATGAAGTAGTAGAAGATTTTTATATGGATGTACAAAAGGCTTTTGATCAGAGTAAACGGCATTTTAAAATTGTTATGGGAGACTTTAATGCTAGAATTGGTAAACAAATGAAAGATGAAATTGCTGTAGGTAATTTTGGTTATAGTAATAGAAATGAGAGAGGACATAGACTTGTGGAGTTTGCAGAAAAAGAAAAAACTTTATATTATGAATTCATTTTTTGAGAAAAATGTTAAAAGGAAATGGACATGGAAGCATCCAAATGAAGATACAGCAGAATTGGATTATATTTTGACTAACAGAAAATACATATTTCAAGATTGTAATGTTCTTAATAAATTTAACACAGGAAGTGATCATCGATTAGTAAGGTGTAAGTTACGTGTTAATGTAAAACTAGAGAGACAAAAATTATTAAGAAAAACAATATTTACAGTTGATATTCCTAATCTTCAGAAACATTCTAATGAATTTAAATTAGAACTTACAAATAGGTTTCAAGTGTTAGGAGATTTTGAACATGATTCAGATTTGAATGAAATTAATATGAAAATAACTGATACACTTTTAAAAACTGCAACAAACATAGCTGGTAGAAAAAAGCAGCAATTGACTAATAAAATTTCTACTGAGACTAGAGAATTTATGAAGAAAAGAAGGAATATGAAGATATACAAAAATGATGTATTAAAAAGAATTGAATATCTCGAATTTTGTAAAATGGTAAGGAAAAGAGTTGAAAATGATATAAGAAAGTATAACTGTGAAATAGCAAGGAAAGCTGTAGAAGAAAATAAAAGTCTCAAAAATGTTAAACAACATTTTGGAATTGGTAGGAAATTTATATCTGCAATAAGAAAAAAAGATGGAATTATTACTAAAAAGAGAGATGACGTCATGAAATTGGTAGAAGATTTTTATCAAGAATTATATAGCAATAAAGAACAAGTACCTCCTATATCTATTACATCATCCGAAATTGATATATTAAAAGAAGCAGGTGAAGAAATAGAAACAATTTTAGCAAAGTTATATACCAAATGTCTAAATGATAAAGATGTACCGGAAGATTGGAAGAATGCAGTAATAATATTAATATTTAAAAAAGGTGATAAAGAAGATATTAGAAATTACAGACCTATCAGCCTTTTATCAGTTTTATATAAAATTTTTACCAAGATAATTACAACTCGTCTACAGAGAACTTTGGATTTCCACCAACCAAGAGAACAAGCTGGATTTAAAAGTGGTTTTAGTACAATAGATCATATCCAGGTATTGAGAGAAGTCATAGAAAAGTCAAACGAATATGAGTTGTCATTATGTTTTGGATTTGTAGATTATGAAAAGGCATTCGATTCTATACACATTTCTTCAGTGATTAAAGCATTGGATCATCAAGGTATAGATCCAGGATATTGTCATATTTTAAAGAATATTTACAAAAATGCAACAGCAACAATTAGATTACATAATGATACTGGAAAAATCAACATTGAGAAAGGTGTAAGACAAGGTGACTCCATATCTCCAAAACTCTTTACAGCAGTGCTGCAAGAAGTATTTTGTGGATTAAAATGGGAAACTAAAGGAGTGAAAGTAAATGGAGAGTATTTAAGTCACTTAGATTTCGCAGATGATGTAGTTGTTTTTGCAAATAATGCTTCAGAGCTGCAGGAAATGTTGCAGGAGTTAGCAGATGAAAGTAGAAAAGTAGGACTAAAGATAAATGTTAAAAAGACTAAAGTAATGTTTAATCGATTTGCTCAAAATATGAAAATAAAGATTGATTATGAAGAATTAGAAGAAGTCAACAGTTACAAATACCTTGGTCAGATTATTAATACAGATGGAAACATAATGGAGGAAATTAATCATAGAATTAAACTTGGTTGGAGTGCTTTTGGTAGAAATAACTTGATACTAAAAGGAAATATGCCTATGTGTTTGAAAAGGATGGTTTTTAACAAATGTGTTTTACCAGTTCTTACTTATGGATCTGAGACTTGGACACTTAATGGAAGAGCAATACAGAGACTTCAGACCACTCAAAGGAGTATGGAGAGATGTATGTTGGGAGTAACAAGAAGAGATCGAAAACGCAATGTATGGGTAAGACAACAAACAGGTGTTACTGACCTTATTGAAAAAATTAAAAGATTGAAATGGAGTTGGGCTGGACATATTGCTAGAAGAGATGATAATAGATGGACAATTGAAATTTTAAACTGGATTCCAAGAGATTGTAAAAGACCCAGAAAGAGACCACATGTGAGATGGATGGATGAAATAAGAAAATGTGCAGGGGTGTTGTGGAGAAGAGAAGCTAAAGATCGGAGAAGTTGGATTAAACTTGGAGAGACCTTCATCCTGCAGTGGATTGATAATGGTTGATGATGATGATGATAACAAAAATTAGTAATTGACGTTAAGTATAAATTTTTCACGATTATACAAAACAATTTCTGATTCTTAAACTGTTTTGAGATGTTGACTTTTAACAAATTTCGATGACAAATTTTATTTTCTAAATGACTTTAAGGTTTTGAGTAATTGAAATTGTTGCTTTTATTCCAACCCCAATCTAATCGTCTGAAAATAATCAATTTCTTTTGCATTTTTTTTAATAAATCACTATAATGTAAATGGATTCACCTTTTCCATATATATCTAAGCAACTACCTTTGACACATGCCCTGTAATTGATATCACTCTCCCTTCAATAATTGTTTTAAAATCGTAGGTGATTATTGACGGAAGCATCAATTATAGCGCATGCGTAAGAGTAATTGCTTCCCTAATATTATAGATAAATAAATCACTATATTATTAATTATTACATATATATATGTGTATGTAAGTACATAAGAGGTTTGCTACTATTAGATAAAAAAAAAAGATAGTTTGATTCTATTTGAATTGGTAAAAAAAGTAGATAAGGTTTTTTTTTTCCATCTGCCCGGAAGCGAACCCGCGACAATCGTCTGCAAGCAAAAACCCGCGACAACCGTCTGCAAGCAACTGCTTGCTTGCAAGTCGACTGCGCTGACCTCTCGGCTACCGACGATTGACAAAAAAAAAAGTAGATAAGTTGAAGCGTTTCTTGCGATCTTTTCGGTACTTGTTCTTATCAGTTTTACTTTTGCCTTTTAATTTATTAAATGACGTAATTGTTAGTGATTGTTCATTTATCTACTTGGTATGATTATGCAATGTGTAGTCTCTTTACTAATTTTCTATTACCATTCTAAATATTATATTCTTAAGTAAACTCACGTAAAATATATCTTCATTAAAATTTTATTTTTTAAGTCTAAGTAAATTTTATTACAAAATTATGTACAGAGAAACTTACAAAAAATCTAAATACACATTTTATTGTAAAAATAGTATTATCATAATAAATAAACTATATAAAGATATTAGTGACATTTCTATACCTTACATTTATATTGGGTACTTAGTGACCCAGATTGAGTGAAATATCATTATAAGGAAATATTTTAGAACATTATAAAATAATTTATTTCAGTACTAATTGATTTTTTTCCCAATTATATTCTCTACTATCAAAGATTTGATCACATCATAAGATCCAAATATATTTTAATGTGTACATAACAACGAAGCTATCGAGAGCTAAACTTTTTACATGCTTAAGCCCAGATTTTTAAAGTTTATATATAACTTTTTGAATATTTGCATCCTTATTTCCCAGTCTATGCAGTCCTTAAATAGTCTTAATATCGTTTTTCTTTCGTATTGCAAAATATGCAAATAGGGTTAAATTCATAAAAAAAAAATATTCAAATTTCCCTTGAATATAGCATATAAAGGCATAATTATGAATTACAATTTATGATTGTGAAATATAAATGTTTTGAAACTTTTTATGATTTTGCTGTGTTCTGAGGGTCTCTAAAGACCAGTCTGGGAGGTAAATAAATAAATAGTATATTTCAAAATGTATATATAATAATATTTATTTAATAATAAATAATGATGTGGTAAAACATCTTAAAAATATATTAGTCTATTAATATTCATAGCTTCCTCGGTGAAAATAGATTTCTTTCACACTAGGAGTAATCCACTTATTGCAGTTGTGTATTCAAATCAAATGTCCCTTGAAACACAAATAAATATATCTAATTTCACCAGTAGAATAAATCTATTAAAGTTCTCAATATTAGGGTTTACATTGGCACCCAAAATATATTAACCATCTCTTTTCCAACTTGTCTCTTGCGATTTGATTAAACTTCAGTTAATTATTCTTCACTGGTAATAAGCCGTTCAGTACACAAACAAGTTACTGATTCTTGCTTCCACTGTTTCATTTTAGTCTTTAATCACTGCTAGTCGATTTACTAGTCTACCATTGATCATTCTTTACTGCTGATCTGTTATTACTTCAAATCAACATCAACTTTAATCTAGTCCAACCATTTTAGTTGCTTCCTTCCTCTTTTTCATTTTCCGGGGATATATATATATATATATGCGATCTAATTTATATATATAAAAAATCAAGTCAGATGTCACATGACTTAATTTAATAAGCTTTTATTTACAAATGTTATCTATAGAGCTTGCAAAACAAGCTCTGCAGCAGAAACCGGTCTGAGGTTGGGGATATTCTACAAAGCTTGTTAAGAGCTTGTTTTGCGAGCTGTGTATATAACGATCTAATGTGTATGCAGTTAGCTTTGTTTGCATGCAAATTCATTCTAATTTAATCTATAGTCGTGGATGATCTCTCCAAAAAATTTCTAAAGTAAATTTTTCAACAAAGGGATTGTTAATAAAGTGAAGAAATCCGAGGCTATTTACAAAAATAAATAATCTTTTATTTACACATACAGTTTTATATGCACATGGATATTTCATACTTAAATTATTGAAATGTTTAGTCATGAAACTTTGCTAGAAATAACATATTTTAAATTTTTTTACAATTCATGTCTCTTAACTCACTAACGTTGACTTCCATATGTGAAAATATAAGGTGACTAAAAAATGAGCATTTTTTTTATGAAATCCTATTAAAAGTACTTTGGTATTAGTCCTACTATGCTGTATTACTCCATGACATTTTCGTCCAGTAATATTTATTCAAAGTTTAAGTTAATGATGTCATGGTAACCAAATTACTGTCATGACCAATCCATGTCAATGATTAAGATATGTATGTGGTGACCTGCGGAGATTAGAAAACGTATTTGTGAGATTTTGTTCTATCACATTGTCCTTTCCATTCTAGAACACATTACACAGTTCAGTCCTTTTATCATTTGTAAGCGATTTTTTTTTAATTTAAAAATATATTTCTAGTTAAATGTTATATTTATGTTTTATTTATTTTTTTCTAAACGTTTTAAAATCTTAAATGTTTGTTGTTGCTTTTTATAGAAATATTTGTTTATTTTTTGAAATAATTTTTAAAAATATTGCTAAAAGTTACACTTCACAACCTTAAAATTACAGTTCGCCATTTTTTTTTTTTTTTTTATAAATTCAAGATGCTGTTGATGATGTTGTAAAGCGTTGTCTGCAGTATGCAGAAAGAGGGAAGGATGTTTTCGGTGACATGCAATGTCATTCAATAAATGCACAACTCTTAACTACCTAGTTATTTAAGTTTTTTTTAATGTCTTTTTACCTTTTTACCATAATTAATATGTCTCCATTATTTTTTCATATTACACGTGCTAGGACGCATGATATCCATGTATTATTCTAAATTTGTGATGTGTTTAAAATAACACCTCCACGGTACTGAGTCAATTTTTATCTTTTATCGATTAAGTTTCTTGCACATTACACACATTACTTGGAGACATTATCTTAAACATCGCAAACTTATAGTAATTTCATCAGATCAATACATCATAGCAAGACTAATCGTATTAAATTTAGACACTTTATTTATAACTTTACTGTAGATAAAGATAGTAGTTTCAAATATCTTTCTCCCCAATGTATTTATTTGTTATAGCATTAATTTTATTTTGTATTACGTCAATTTACCCAGGATGCTTAGTGTCTCAGAATTCTCATGATTACTTTTTTAAATATTTTGGCTATGTAAAATGGCTGGATAATTTTTAAGCCCATACATATATTTATTTTTTGTTTAAAAGTATGTCATATAATTTTAATTTTAACTAGTTTCCTATATTGTGTTCTCATCCATATTACTAATTTAGTTAAGGGATTTACAATTGTATTCTGCTGAACTATGAAATAAAGCTATTTACTTTATCCCCAGTATCATTTATTGTAAACTTGAATTATAATTTTCTTTAATTCTTACTATCATTTTTTCTATTTTTTTTCTAAAAGCAATTAAACATAATATTAGACTATTTTGCTTTCATTTGTTGCACCTTTTTTTTCTTCTTCATATAACAAATGCGTTAACCGGGAAGCTAACTCCGGGCTAGCTGTTTGGAAGGCAGCTATGCTAACCACTAGGCCACCAACGCTTGACAGATTTGTTACATCTTGTTACATTTCCTGACGCTCTGAACATTGATATTAAATATACAACAACCTTATTATCTACAAATTCTAGACAATTTAAGTCACCTCCTAAATTTTATTTTATTAGATTTGCGTTTAAAAACATAAATTACTTCCAGTAACTTATTTTAAAAATTTGGAGACAGGGAATCATTCTAGTGGTCTAATACTTTTTCATTTTGATAATTATCCTTCAGAATTGATAATATTTAAATCTTGGTGATAATAACTTTAATTACTGCAGAAATATTTTCATAAATTATAAACATATTACAAAATAGCATTTTATGCTCAATGGTTTTATTCCTATAACTTCTCTTAATATCATACAATAACTTAGTATTTTGGCTGAATTTATTATTTTCTATAATCCATTTGTAATTATACTAGGCAATCATATTTTTTCATCTATCAAAGATTTGTCAAGCATTGGTAATCGATAGGTCAGCGACAGCTGCTTTACTAAGCAGTTGTCCCGAGTTAGTGGATTCGCTTCCCGGCTGATGCTATGACACATGAGAAGAAAAAAAGGTTAAATTTTGAAATCATTTCTACAAACAACGTGTTTGGAATACTATCTAGCACTATTTAAGATAGTGATACAAATATGTTAAGAACAATTCTTATAGTTATAGATATTCTACTACTGAATAGGGATGAGAAGAATAATAGCATTTGAATTAGTGTTGAAACAATTCTAGTGGGATTGGATTGTTGTAAAGATGGGAATCATTTAAGAATAATTAGTACTGTATATAATTCCTAAAACTTTTTTTATCTTTTTTAAATAACAATATAAACATTTTTCTTCTTCCAATCATTTGAGCTATGCTTCTCATTTATCTATTTGTTATACAGTGTATCCAACATTTTCTCTATTTTAGCAATTTATTGTTTAAACAAATTTATGTTTCCTCATTTTCTGAAAGTTTTTCTATTTTTTTTATTTAATTGCATGTCCTACTTTATCATTTAGATGAAGGGTATTCAACATTACACAATTCCTTAGCCAATCATATTAAAATATTTATCACCTGGCTGCAACCAAAATAATAAATACAGGTACATATATTAAATATTGAGGGCCATATTAATAGGTTTAACAGTCATTTCAAAAATATCATTAGAAAGAAAAGTTCTGGTATATATAGATGTTTTTATTGAACAAGTAGATGCATACAGTAACTGTTTATATCATTTTAGCTAAAGCCTTGTGATATTTTGCTTTTGATTACTAAACAACTTACATCAATTTCGATGCTTATGATTGTCAATATCAGTAAATTTGCTGGATAATTATTTTATTTTTTACTCAAAAAATTAAAACTACTAAGAAGAATACCTCCAGGAGGAACACATCCATGGGTGTGTGTGGGACAGCTCTGATTTAAATACTTGTTACTTTAAACAAATGTCTTAATTATACAAATCACTTAATTCTTTTGCCCACTAAATATTTCTAAATAATTATTTGTATTCCTTTTTTATTTTTTGATGTTAACTCTCTATTTAGTAATTCTATTATCATATCTTTTTTTCAATACTTGCGAGTTTTCAAGTAAACCAAGATGGCTCCCCTATTTTTGTACAGTTTCAAGGGCTTATTACCAAAGATGTGTTAGTAGTTAAATAAAAATCATTTAATAAATTGATTTCTTAAATTAAAAAAAAGGAATAAATTTTGGTGAATTTCATTAAGAAGTATATTTCAATTTTTAAAATTTTTACTTATGTTATAAATGAGGTACTTTTAACATTGTCAAACATTGGCTCAAACTATCATGTTTCTTTTTGTCAGCAGTTTTTTTTTTTTTTTGATAAATTGTCATAATGATAAAAATTTGGAACCTTCCTCTCACAGAACACGATGCAGTGAACTATTTCCAAAGGTATGGAATTCTACCCTTCTGAAAAATGTGCGCTAATGGTCACAATATGATTGTATGCCACTGACAAGAGTAAAGTGTAAATATTGTAATTATATTTCTTTTTTCATTTTTGCATTAATAAATTAATCCAACAAAAAAAAGAAAGAAAATAAACTGTAAATATTGTAGTTAATTTTTTCACAATGATTTTTTTTTTTAAATAATAGTAAAAAAATAAAATGTAATTTATTAAATACGTTTCCTAGCAGGCATTTTTTAATAAATATTTTGCACCCCCCCCTCCCACCAAAAGTGTAGATTTATAAAAAATATGGGCTATCATTTATATATCACTTTTGAATAGGAAATTATTTCTTTTACTTCAATTCTGCCATAACATTTGAAACTTTTCAGCTCTTCTATAACTTACCTTGCCATTTCATTGCTATAGTTTGTTATGTTCTCTTTAAGTTATTTCTTGCCATTTTTCAGATTTCTACATATTCAATTTTTCCAAATGACATTTCTTCTTCTGTTACTTGCTTAAATAATGTTTTAGTAAAATATCTGTTGAATATTATTCTACTCTAAGGTATCTCCAAAATTAGTTAATATTTTAAAATAAATTATTACATTCTGATTTAACAACTGACAAGAAAATGGTGAAATGTTGATAGATTTAAACTACGATTGATTTACCTTCATTTACAATTTATAGTTATTCTTGAAAGTAACATCTATCCTGAAACATAATGGTGTATTGGGGTTTATTGCAGTCGTTGAGCAACAGACTCAGGAGTAAAAGATTTTGGATCACTTCCAATTGTGTTATTACTAGTACACAACTTATGACAACCCCCTTCCCAAATGACTATAATTTACTATAACATAAATTTATTTTTCAGTGAATGAAATCTTTTATATGATAAGTTTATGAAAAATGGAAAAAAGTACTTTTAATGTTTCAAAAAGCATGCATCCTTCAAATATTATTTTCAATTAACAATATAATTATTTTATCAATTTATATATAACGCTTTAATAATAGTAATCTTCCAGATAACGAGGTCTGAAGAAACACTCCAAATGGAGAAGTTTTAGCTTACGATGATAAAACGCTGCTTTTTTCAACCAATAGTATTGTTTCTGATTACATGATCAAATGGAATTAATACTTTTTGGTAAAAAATAATTCTACTATGAATAATTTATAAAAATAAAATATTAATAAAGACTCAGTAGTTGTATTCAAATATTGTTATTATCTACTTATATAAACAACTATTTGTATCCAGAATGTCTTTAATAGATTTCTTTCATGGATAGAGATTGAGTATAGTTTTATAGTAAAAAAGACTGTAGTTATGCTATGGTTCACAAATAAATGCATAAAAATTGTCAGAACAAACCATAATTTTTATACTATTTTTATTACTTTGGCGAAGATATTTTCCTATTAATCAGACTATGCTAGATTGTCATAAATTTATTTTCAATATACATCTGCTAAATGAAATGCCATTAGTGGTAATGAAGTATCTGTAATAATGTAAAATTAAACCAATAACATATATGCAGTCTTTAAAACAATTTTTAGCTACTTTATAAAGAAGACATTAAAATCGTTAAATAGGTTATGTTATTTCTGTCAATTCAGTCGCCGATCTCCAGTCTTTTTTAAAGCTTTAAACCCAATCTATAAAAATTGTAGTTTAATAACTAATGAATACAATACATTATGTATTTTATCACTATTAGGGGAAAAAAACTTGTAGGTCATTTAGACATTAGCTTGAGAGTGCGAAACATTTTAAATATTTGGATAGTGTTTTAATGAGAAATACAGACTTCAAAATGTAGATAGTGCATCAATCCAATATACCGTTTCTGAATTTTATAGTTAAATAATACAAGATTGAATCATAGTAATATTGCTGAACAGTTGTTTAGTTTGATCAAAAGCCTTTTGTATGGATGACATAAGGCATTTGATCAGACTAAACAATATTTTAAAATTGGTATGGGAGATTTTATTGCTAGAATTGATAAACAAATGAAAGATGAATGTAGACTTGTGGAATTTGCAGAAAAAAAAAAACTTTTATATTATAAATTCTTTTTTTGAGAAAAATGTTAAAAGAAAATGGACATGAAAGCATCCAAATAAAGGTGCAGCAAAAGTGGATTATATTTTGAGTAACAGCAAATAAGTATTTCAAGTTTGTAATGTCCTTAATAAATTTACACAGAAAATGATCATCGATTAGTAAGATGTAAGATACATGCTAATGCAAAACTAGAGAGACAAAAATTATTAAAAAAAAAACAATATTTACAATTGATATTCTTAATCTTCAGAAACATTCTAATGAATTTAAATTAGAGCTTATGAATCGGTTTCATGTATTAGTAGATTTTGAACATGATTCAGATTTAAATGAAATTAATAGAAAAATAACTGATACACTTTTAAAAACTGCAACAAAGATAGCTGGTAGAAAAAAGCAACAATTGACCAATAAAATTTCTGTTGAGACTAGAGAATTTATGAAGAAAAGAAAGAATATGAAGATATATAAAAATAATGCATTAAAAAGGATTGAATATCTCAAATTTTGTAAAATAGTGTGAAAAAGAGTTGATAATGATATAAGAAGGTATAATTGTGATTTGTAAAAAAAAAAAGCTATAGAAGAGAATAAAAGCCTCAAGAGTGTAAAACAACATTTTGGTATTGGTAGAAAACTTATATTTGCAATAAGAAAAAAAAGATGGAACTATTACTAAAAAAGGAGATGACATCCCGAAATGGGTAGAAGAGTTCTATCAAGAATTATATAGTATTAAAGAACAAGTATTTCCTATATCTATTATATCTTCTGAATTGTCCAGGATTTTAAATGAAGAAGTGAGATATACAATTATATTTATGACGAAGGGAATAGTTCTAGATAATGATGGAATTATAATGAATATATTAAAAGAAGTTGGTGAAAAAATAGAAAAAAATTTGGCAAAGTTATATATCAAATGTCTAAATGATAAAAATATGCCAGACGATTGAAAGAATACAGTATTAATATTAATATTTAAAAAAAGGTAATAAATAAGATATTAGAAAATACAGACCTATCAATCTTTTATTAGTTTTATACAATTTTCTTTACCAAGATAATTACAACTTGTTTACAGAGAACATTGGATTTCAGTCAACCAAAAGAACAACCTGGATTTAAAAGTGGTTTTAGTACAATAGATCGTGTTTTGGATTTGTAGATTATAAAAAGACATTTGATTCTATAAGCATTTCTTCAGTGATTAAAGCATTAGATCATCAAGGTATAAGCCAAGGATACTATCATATTCTGAAGAATATTAAAAAAAACACAACAGCGACAATTAGATTACATAATGATACTAGGAAGGTTTACATCGAGGAGGATGTAAAACAGAGTGACTCCATATCTGCAAAACTTTTTATAGCAGTGCTGCAAGAAGTATTTTGTGGATTAAAATGGGAAGCTAAATGAGTAAAATTAAATGAAGATATAATTTACATTTTTCAGATGATGCAGTTGTTTTTATTAATAATGCTTCAGAAATTCAGGAAATGTTGCAAGAGTTATCAGATGAAAGTAAGAAAGTAGGACTAAAGATAAAGGTTAAAAAGATTAATGTAATGTTCAATGGAATTTTTCAGAAGATGAAAATAAAATATTGAATATGATAAGTTAGAAGAACTTAACAACTGCAAATACGTTGGTCCGATTATTGCTAGAGATGGAAACATAATGGATGAAATAAATTATAGAACTAAACTTGCTAGAAGTGCTTTTGGTAGAAGTAACTTAATATTAAAAGTAAATATGTCTATGTGTTTAAAAAGAAAGGTTTTCAATAAATGTTTTTTTTTTACCAGTTCGTACTTATGAATCTGAGACTTGGACTCATAAGAGAAGATCAATACAGAAATTTCAAACCCATCAAAGAAATATGGAGAGATGCATGTTAGGAGTAATAAGAAGAGATTGAAAACACAATACATGGGTAAGAGAACAAACAGCTGACCTTGTTGAAAAAATTAAATAGCTGAAATGAAGTTGAACTGGAAATATTGCTAAAAAAAAAAATGATAATAGATGGACAATTAAAATAATAAACTGGATTCCAAGAGATTGTAAACGACCCAGAAAAATACCACATGTAAGATGTATGGATAAAATAAGCAAATGTGTAGGAATGATGTGGGGAAAAGACGCTAGAAATCAGAGAAGATGAATTGAACTTGGTGATACCTTTATCGTGCATGGATTGATAATTGTTGACAATGATGATGATGGTGATAATGAATATTGTTTCTCCATTTAAATTAATTGTTTAAGCAAGTAAATCATGAATTTCTAGTAATCAAAAATAAAGGCACTAGAAAAACATTTTTTAAGGATGTTCCATAATGTTTGGAGGGGATGGGTCATTATTATAAAACTAATCGATATGATTTTGATTAGATGAACATGATAATTGTGAATAAGTATTTCTAATTGTATATCTTCATTGTGGGGATATAAAGTAGATGAAAATCAATATTCTTTCTAAAGTATTTTATTATGAATTTGAACATGATTACTATGAGAGACAGAATATCTAATCGCTTTTAGAGGGAATATGACAGATAATAGAATACAATGAAGATCGACAACTAGTTAAAGTATAAAGTTCTTCGAAAAAACTGTTTACTGCAGAGAAGTTTAAAATATAGTATCCATGGTGCCAAATAAAGACCCAAATTGTGAATACGGCGATTATTTAAATCCAGGAATTGATGTAGCAATGCTAAACTTTATTTAACGCTTTTAGTACATCTTACAGTCATTTTTACGTTTATAAAATTAGGAAGAATGTACCAGATGATAAAGGCAATTAATTACTAATTATAACAAATTATGATTAATTGCTTGGGAGGTGATATGACATTCAAACATCCAAGTGGCATGTAGAACATTAAAGTTCTGTTTATTGAATCAAGCAGTTTTTTTTTTCACTCTATTAAACTGATAATTCAGGAATTTATAACCCGAAGCCCACTCTTCTAGTGCTTTAAGTTATACAAGATAGCTTCCTATACTATTCTAACGATGGGATTCTTAGTTTTCTTTTTTTTTAATTCAAAGCCCTTAATAATTTCTCTTTCGTTTCTTTCTTTTTCTGCTAGGAGTAAGAATGCCCAAACTCGGTTACAGTGGCAACTTCTTTTTCTTCTCCTTTTTCTTCTTTTTCTTCTCCTTCTTCTTTTTACTATGATAATGATGTTTCAAAAGTAAAATTTATTGAGACTCAAAAAGTGTTACAGTTACATGTGAAAAGCATGAGATCTTAGATAGAAATTGATACATGATATTACATATGCAATAAGAGTTTACAATCCTGTTTGTGATAGGAAAAAACATGACTAACAGTCATTGAAAAAAAGAATGATCATTACATAACAAGATACATGTGTCAAATTAGATTTACATAAAATTTTTAAATGGGATCTTGAGAAAAATCCATGGAATCACATGATCATACGAGAAAAATATATAATGGGGTGTAGGGTTGAAGTTAATGTTAGATTATGATTGTATATAAATTGGGACTATTTGCTGGGATTATAGTTTTTAAGGCTGTCTTGTTGTTAATGTGTTACATAAATTGCATGTGAAAAACAAGAGTTTTTACATACAATTTGATACATGAGATTACATATGCAACGAGAGTTTTCAATTTTGCTTATGATAAAAGAAAGATGATTTACAGTAGTGGGAAAAATAATAATTGTTGCATAACAAGATATATATTTCAAATTAGGTTTACATAAATTTTACAAAAGCATTATGAGATAAATACATGAAAGCACATGGCGATATTTGTTAATATATTTAAGAAGAGTGGGTGGAGCTGTTGTACCATTGGTATATGGCTGTACATAAATTGTGCTTATTAGTTGGTGAGCACTATATGTGTCAAGGCTAAATCTTATTGTTCATATGTTGGGCATTTAAAATTTATTTGAGGTAAGTTGGTGGAGTGATCTTGTAAAGTTCTTTAGATCAGTGGGTTGATAAAGTGGGTGTACTGTGTTATTATCAAGTAGCGCAGTATTTATTCCAGAGTTCACCCTGGTGTGACATTGGAGCTATGAGTTCACACATGGTAGGCACTTGAGCTAGTTGAGGTTCCAGCGATTTGGGTAGAAGTGATATAGAGATCAATTGAAATCTGTGGCTGATTCAATGATGGACTTGAAGGGGAAATGTCTTAAATGAAGCAAAATATTCCCTATGGCATGATAATAATAAATTTTGATAAATTATTGTCAGCACATCAGGCATCCACACCATAGTATGGGGTTTACAATCTTGTGTTTTTAAGTCTAAGTTTTAAATGTTGCACAGAAGCAAAACACTCCATATAGTAGCACCACCCAGTGCAATCCAGAGTAATCAATTGATGTAGAAAGGAATGGTTACCATGTGATATTTAGTCTTTTAAATGTTGATTGCATTTGTTGTTCTGAAAATTCAAATTGGTTTATTCGTTATTGGACTTGAAATATCTTTGCTATTGCTGACATTGAAACGGTTCTTGAGGATGCTGGCAATATGTTTTTTCATGCAATAAATTTGCCAATATGGGAGAATAAGTTTTGGTGTTAACCACTTGGTCATGTGGGCTGTATGACAGCCATTTTGATTGATTTTGACGATTTAAAAATATCATTTTTTAAAGAAAAAGCTGTTGTAAATTCAAAAGTATCAACAAAATACGTGTGTTTTAATAATTAGTTCAATATATGTTAAATTTACCTGAAATATTGAAGATTTTAAGTGGTCTTTTGGAGATCTAAACCCGGAAATTTTTCTTGTTGCCTAGCAATACTAAAGTTTACTGCCACTAACGAAATATTTTTTCTTGCAAATTATCCATTACAGACTTGAAATGTTTTTATGACTAGAATGCTATCTAATTAGGTACCGTTGTCTTTGTGATGACTGAAGACGAGAAGCAGATGTCATGTGACTTTCCAGTAACTGTGGCATTGTCTATTTGTTATAGAAACTTTAAATTGATTTTTAAAAATTGTCTTTTTAATTCTCTATGGTGTCTTTTTTCATGTAATATTTTTGTGTAGTCTAAACAGAAGTTAAATTTAAACAGATTGATTATATGTCGCACTTTTTTTAGAAAGTATTCATTTAATGGTTTATATATATATATTTCAAAAGGCTTTATTGTTCTATGGGTTTACAAAAGTAAAAAAAAACAGAAAAGGGAAACAACACAAAAAAAAAAAAAAAGAAGAGAGAGAAAAAAGAAATAACAATCTTCATCAGGGCTTACCATTTTCCTGATTATTACATCAGTTTATAACACTTAACATATATTATTGCATCAATATTCCCTTTGTCATTATTTCTGGTGATCTAGTTCTTTGGCGATGGTGAGTCATTTTTATAAATTAGAGTGAAGTCGCATTACTGACCAGGTGTCTAAGAAAATGTTAGATGATGAAATTTTTTCAACCTTTCTGCTTATGATATCAATTTTGTTTCTAAGTGTATTATTAGAAAGGTTTTGTGTCCGGTCCAAATGTACATCTGGTACACCATAGTGAGTATAATACAAATGTGCTAGCGTGAATGTGTCCATAAATGCCTTTTTCAAAGATATTGAGAAGTGTTTGTATTCTACACTCCTTATTTTTTAAATTTTTTTGGAAATATCCCACCGGATATTATTATATATGGTGCATGCGAACAATAAGTGTGGTAGGGTTTCTGATTCTCTCAGATACAGCTTGCACATATCTTCAATATTGGTACAATTTCTTTTGTACCTACAGAAGTGAAGAGCCTGAAGTGCCTCAGGGTTTAGTTTTATGAAAAAATCGTAAAATTTTGGTTTTTATGCCCAATATTTGAAATTTTTTGTCAACTGCTTATTTGTTATGTTTAGATAAATTTTGCCATTATCATTGGAAGGGGGTTGCAGACCGAATATACCTCCCAGTATTTCATTTTATCCATAGGGGGCAATATGTAAGATTGGGAATGCTTAATAGCGGAGAAATTAATTTTTCCAGAAATAACTTGTAGGTGGTGGCTTGTCTGTCGGTGTGATTTTGATATAAATACATGATAATAATATACAATTTGCACAAAAGTATTCCAATTATCTAAATCGTAATTATTATCAATAGATAAACTGAAGACGAGAAGCAGATGTCATGTGACTTTCCAGTAACTGTGACAATGTCTATTTCTTATAGTCTTTAAATTGATTTGTAAAAATTGTCTTTTTAATTCTCTATGGGGTCTTTTTTTATGTAATATTTTTGTGTAGTCTAAACTGAAGTTAAATTTAAACAGATTGATTATATGACGTAGTTTTTTTTAGAAAGTATTCATTTAATGATTTTCTAAATATATATAAAAGACATATTTTGTGGATTCATCCGTGTTAAAATATTTTAAAATACTGACGTTTCGACTTGAGTGGATGACTTGTGTTACCAAGTCGAAACGTCAGTATTTTAAAATATTTTAACACGGATGAACCCGCAAAATATGTCTTTATATATGGAACTCGTGTAAATCTTCGTATCAACATATATATATATATTTACATAAAATATATGACTTTTTTACAACCATATATAACTTGATAAATAATATTCCCTTTTCTTTTTAATATATAGGGGATATGAGGACAGACTTTCACACGACCCACCACTCTCCACACTATCTCATAACACTGATACGCTTGAACACATATATGTTGAAAAGATAAATAATCATCAATATACATATTTCATGCTAAACCAGCAATCATCAGTTGGACCAGATTACCATCTCCACACATATATGCTATAAGTGTTCAGATATGTATTAAGATAGCCAATCTTCATTCTTTAATGGACAGGCTTTCAATCTACTTCACACTCCAACTCTTCAACTGTCCATCCAATTGAAAATCTGATGATGGAACGCTCAAAGGCCACCCTAAGGCCGAGATTCTTGTCACACCCATGTTGACCCAAGGCTAATCTGACCCCTCATAAGTAGAGCTTTTGGGGGAGGGGGGATTCTTAATTAATTTGTTTACATTTGTTAAAATATTGTGTATGTAAATAAGTAAATTATATATCAGATTACTTAACAAAATATTGTAACATAAATATGCGAATGTTTTAAAAATAAGATGTTAAAATCATAAAAGTGATCAATATGATTTTCAGATCGATGAAGCTGTATTTATATTTGCAACCGCACATCAATATTGAAGAGACGTAAAAGACCCATCAAGATACTTTATCATGAATTTGACCGCTATTACCGTGAAAGACGCAATATATATTTAAAAGATTTTGTTATAGAAATTTCTAAAATATATATGTTATTAATTAAATTAATTTAAGAAAGTTGACGTTTATAAATATCCCGAAGCCTAGAAATGTATTAGAAATTGAATTTTTGCTTGTAAAAACAACAATAACAACAAAAGAAAGCAAATATTTAAAGAAAAATAAAAATTAATTATTTTACCATATAGAAAATTATTAAATATTAGATATACACAATCAGATATTTATTTCACAAACCCATTTCTAAAAGAATAGAAATACAGCAAAGTTTTATCAATAATATTTGTTGATATGATATTGAAGATCTTATTTGCTAAAGACTTGAACAGAAGAAATAAATATAGAAGACAATATAAAAAAAAATCAGTTGAACAGATATGTAGTTTAAAATTAATGAATCAATTAACTTTTTTGCAAGTGAGTTTACGTAATTAATGATTGATGGTCATATGATTAATAATCTTTTTTTTTTTTTAAATATAAGATTTTTTAAAAATATATGTGAGTGTCCTTTTCTTATTTGCTACATTTGGATCCAAACATTTTTATGGATGAAAGTTGGGATAATTGCAAAACTTATATAGAATATGTGTTTAATATATGTACATGCATTAAGGATACAACGTATCTTTTAAAAAGTATATATTTAGATATCTTTTAAAATTATTAAGAAATAAAAATAGAAGGATGTACTTATATAATATATATATATAATTAAAATTACATCAAATTCAAAATTAAACAAGACTATCTAAAAAAAAAAAAAAACGAACTCTATAACACAAGCATTGGTTTCCTGTCAAAAGCAGGCTTCTCAAATGCAAAGGAGTTTTTATATATCTTTTGATATATTTTTAGCCCTTCGCACTTGAAAAGTCTACTTTTGGCTGGGAAACAACGGTTGTGTTATAGAGTTTATTTTCGTTGGATATTCTTATTTAATTTTGAATTTGATTTAATTATGATTATTTTATTGACTAGTTTATCTTTTAATGTTTATATATATGTAATACAAATAAAATGTCAGTTAATTAAAAAAACTATTGTAAAAATAATAAATATAACAGTAATTAATGTAATTAATGTTAATAAGTTAGTGAATAATTATAACAATGTCATACCTATTAAGCAGAAAAGTAATGTGTATCAAATTTTTTGTGGATGTATGTTGTTATATATAGGTGAATCGAGGTGCAGTATTGAAAAAAAATTAAAGGAGCATGAAGTGATTTATAAGCTGTGAAAAGTAAAAATGATAATGATTTATTGACTGCTTCAGTTTTCTTGGATCATGAAAGGACATGCAAATATAAATTTAAGTTTGATACTGACAATGTTAAGATGTTTAATAAAGAGAGAAACCATAGTCAAAAAAAATATGGAGGCAATTTTAATAAATAGAAATAAAATGAATATAATTAACAGATATAATTAATATATATATATAACAATGATGTCTCACTGAATATAGGGGCTAAAAGAAGAAAGTGAAAACTAACTAAAAACTAGTTCATGATAGTAGTTATACAGGGAATCATGATTTTTATTTTTATTTGATATTTTTTCATAGCTTGGTTTAATAATTCCATTGAGGGTTTAGATCATACATATGGAGGAAACATTATATTGTAAAAATTTATTTCATAAAACTAATGAAGAAATAGCAAAACGGTGCCATCAAATCACTCAATAAACTACAAAAAGATTATAATGGGAGCAATAGGAGTAAATAAAAAACAAAATACTTGAATAAGAAAGCAAATATGTCTCACAGATAACAGAATTAAAATACTCAAATTAAGCTAGGATATATTTCTAAAAAAGATGATAATAGAGGGATGACTAAAGTCTTGGATCCTAAGAGCATGCAAAGAACACATGTGAGGTGAATAGATGAAATAAGGAAGCTGATTGTATGATGTGTAAAAGAGATGTTGCAGATTGGAGAAAATGATGAGGATGATGATTTTATTATATACAAGTTGAAGAAAAAAACAATAAATAAAATTGAAATAAAAAATGACTCATCACTTATAAAATATATTAATAATCATCAATAAATTCCTTAATTTTATATTCCATCAGTTATGTAAACAAATACTGGAAAGTTCTTTAAGGTTTTTGAATTTTTATATTACTATCTTTTAAAATTGTATTAATATAAATAATAAGAAATTCATCATATAAGCAGATGCTGATTATTAATTACTACTACTATTACTACTACTACTACTACTACTACTACTACTACTACTACTACTACTACTACTACTACTACTATTACTACTACTACTACTACTACTACTACTACTACTACTACTACCTTTATTACTACTATTATAGGTACAATAATATTAATCAGAGCATCTGTTATGAAAACTTATATTATCCAAACAAAATTTCACAGAGGCTTTAATTTTATACAATAAGTAAATTAGTTTATACATTGTAAATAAAAATTAAAGAGAGAGAAAAATACCATTCAGTAAATATCCATAAATAAATAATCTCATAGTAGTGAACCACATATTTTTTTCTTACCCTAACAGAACTTGGTTTACAATGAGGTAATAAAAAACCTAATCTCGAAATTCCAAAAATTCACAAATTTAAGAAAATTATCTCAATAATTTCATATTAATGGTGTTTTATCTCTACTATTACTACTACTACTAATAATAATAAAATAATAACAACAACAATAACTCTTAAATCAGAAGTGATATAAAAAAATTAAATAACAACTAGTGAAAGAAATAGGAAGATGTCAGTACTTGATCATCAGATCAAAATTAAAGATGGAGTCAATTACAAAATTCGAGGATACAATAGTAAAATATGTGTGACCAAACTCATATTGAAAACATTTTACATTTATTCCTTTTAGAGGAAGAATTTTTTTTTTTTAAAAATAAAATAAAATAAATAATCGTTTTATTTTTCACAAAATTTATGCAATTTAATTTCTTCGAAATTTTATCTTTCAAATACATTATAGTCTATTTCGATTTATATATAAGTACACTTATTAAATAAAAGATATTCACTTGCGAAAAGATGTGAATATACTTTTCGATTCATCGGAAAACTACTGAAAAATATTCTTGTATATAAACGCGGCACCTATCAAAAATATCTGAATCTAAATAAAAAAAAAATTCTGATGCTGGAAGGGGAGATGGGATATTTTTTAATTTTCATTTTTTACCTGCTATTTCTTTATCCTTCATAATAGTTTTCTTTAGCAAATAAATACTTGAATTTATTGATTTAAAATTTTTTGGAAAAAATAGATCTCTAAAATCTGCCGGATTATACATTTTATTTAATTAATGTGAATTGTTGCAGATATAATTAATAACTTATTAATATAAATTATTTTATTTTTAAGATGGGTTTTTAAAATACAGAATATATAAAGCCTAAGTTGCAAATTTGTGTTTCTATAATGTAAACAGATTTGTTTTTACTTCTGATTTAGCACTAATACTCGTCGACATATATATATAGACAGGTAGGTAGGTAGGTAGGTAGGTAGGTAGGTAGGTAGATAGATAGATAGATAGATAGATAGATAGATAGATAGATAGATAGATAGATAGATAGATAGATAGATAGATAGATAGATAGATACTTAAGAATATATCTGATTTAGTAGATGTCCTCGTACACACATTATCCTATATATAAATAAATAATTAGATAGGTAGATAAATAGATAGATAGATAGGTAGAGAGATAGAGATAGATTACAATTTTTCATATTTATTTCAATAAACTTTATTAACTAGTGGGTTTTCAACATATACACATTTATATATATTTTCCCAAATGAAAGTTGTATTCAAGTTATTTTTTCTTGATTTATTATAATTATGCTTTTTTTTTTTTACTGTTTATTTTTTTACTTAGATATATATAGAAAGAAATACTTTGTTAACAATAATAAAAATATTATAAATAATATTTCCATTTACTCATTATATTTTATTTTATTAATATCTGGCTATGTTTACCTATGTATATATGCAATATTAAATAAATTGTTACACATTAAAATTTAAAAATATTACTGGTAATTCCTTTTTGGATATGTTTGTGTCCACATTACATACATACTTTTTTTTTAAAAAAGGGAGTAAAAGAAAAGGTATATGAAAATATGTTACATCTCTGTAATGTATTACCTATCTATTCATTTATTTATTTTGTTTATTAATGATTGGGTGGGTTTATGTATTAAGATATGTAAAATGAAATATATGATTTAAATATAAAATTTTTATATTTTGTGTGTGGGTGTATATAATATATACACTATACTTATATTTAAAAGGAAGTTGGAGGGATAATACATTATTTTCAAAAGTTTGACTCTGTTTGTTTTGCTTTATGAAACAACCTGTTGCTTAACTAAAAGTCAAGTTTTATAATAAACTACATTGTTTTTTATAATCTGCAAATTATTTTTCGTTATTAGATTGCTTAGCTTCGATTAACTTTCATTTGTTCTGCATAAACATTAAAAAAGGTAACTTTTTCCAAAAAAAGAAAGATAACGAAACATACGTACCTCTTTTTTTTTCTTTTTTCAAAGGCGCGGATCCTCTAAGGAATCAAAGTCCATACCATTTTTTTTTCCAAGGCCAGAGAAGGGAAAAAATCCTGCTACAACCCAGGCGCTTCTTTCTCTATCCTTGTAGGATTATTTGCGCGTATAACAGCGCCCGTACGTTGAGAGCCCGTGGGGTCGGAGCAATGCATTAAAGAAAGTAACGCATTTCTGTTATCCTTAGCCTCAGACATGAAGAAAAAGCTGAAATGATTCGGCGTTTTCCAACGTAACAATCAAAGACAGAAGCAAAATCCAAGGCAACGTGGCCTTAAGGATATTTTCTGAACCGGTATATCCTTACTAATCACGCAGTGTAATGTCAGCTTTGGCCACGTGTGGTGCAGCGAATACCGCACGACGTCATCACATGTCACATACAACACTTATTTTTGTTAACGGAACCTTACCACTTCTTCTACAGGTTATCGAGTTTGTTGGACAAATGAAAAAAAAGAGGAACCAATCAGAACAGAAAAAAAGCCAAGTGGCATTATCCAATATATTCAACTATAAAATAAAAGTCACTCTAGAATCCGTAGATTAAATATGCCGAGCAAATATATCTAACGAGGCGATAAATAACTTTAAAGATTTTAAAATGTACCGAGACTAAATAAAAATTATAATTATTTACTTCTAGGCCATTATAAATCTAATTAACACAGATTGTTTATAGATAAGCAACAGTTTTAATAGATGGCAATAGATCATAATTTTTCAAGCGTTAAGTTCAAATCAATTATAATCCTATCATTATTAATTTCATTAGTTACCTTTTTCGTTCTTTTCCAAACAAAAAGAAAAAAAATGTCTATAATCGGCAACCTGCTGGATTCCGAAATAAGCGGAATTTGGCGAAAGTAGAATTTCTGCGGCGCATCTAACTATCCAAGATAGGCGAAGGTCTCTGTTAACACTTTCGGATGTTTATCTAGATTTGATTAAATGATTCCTTATAATTTTTTTTACTATACTGTTGTTAGTTATCAGCCATACAAGTGATTATCTCTTAGATTAGATCATCATTTATCATTATATAAATCTACGAAGGCAGTGGAGAAACGTTTGAATTTCTAAATCAAACGAAACAGCTTTTCCTGTAAAATCATAATTTCCATAAAATATAGTTTATATTCCAGAGAAAATGAATTTAAATTTGCGCTGTAAAAATTTTCAACATTTTTCTTACCGAGCGTGAAACACTATCAATTCTTAAGCTTCGCTAGCGCCCCTTATAGTAACCTTCAATATATTCAATTCAATATGTTTGAAAATGAGTTTGTTTTCCACCGTCTTGAAAACAAGTTTTAGAATTTGTAAAGGCCGCCAAAATTCAAAATTAAAAGGAACCACTTCCAAATTTTACTTCGTTTATTCGTGAAGTGATGTTGCGAATCCCGTATCTATGGTAAAATTAATATAACTAAGGTTCACAAAGAAGATTTATTTTTAGAAAAGTATTGATGTGCGGACTTTTGTCGCGCCGCAAAAGAGTTGATGTTAATCTTGAGGTTTATGTAAGCATATGTCGATTTTTTTTTAATATGGAATATACGCATAGAAGTAAAACGCTTATTACCATTGACTTAACGATAGAATAAAAACTATTTTTTTTCTAGTGTGAGATTAATTTTTTTTCTCTCCAAGTATTAATAATTATTGAAATAGCGCTCCATATGTTTTTGAAAACGTTGGCTTTGCGGTAATTATATTTTTATAAAAGTTTAAATTTGTTAAATATATATATATTTCTAAATGTAAATATAATACTAATGAAATTTTAATTAATGATAGAATATTTAATTCATTGTTGTAAGTGCGTTAAAATGAATTCGATAGCTATTATATAAAAAGAGTGACATTTTAAAAAATATTTTTCTATTTTTAAATTAATCGTGATAATTAAGACACATAAAAAAATAATAATGTATTTAGAAAAGCATCTATTAAGTAGAAAGAACGATACAGGTTCTGTTTGATTTTTTTTTCTGGCTCTTTTTTTTTAATGGATCTATTCAATTAAAGCGAAAAAAAACGTGCACATAAAAAATATTGCTATTTTTTTTTACTTTCGCTGAAAATGCGAAAGAAATAATATTTGCTAATTAATAAAATATGTAGATTTAAATCTAGATATCGAAGATCGTAAATTTTTTTCAGAAAAAAAAAAAAGCCATCTGTATATTGCTTTTAAAGTGACTACTTAAATTTTAGGTTTTTTTTTTTCAATTTTTGTGAGTGAAATTTAAAATATCTTGCAGAGGAAAAATCTATGAAATAACTTTTTTAAAGACTTCTATTAAATATGACCTATCGGGATAAAATCTAGTTTTCGTGTCTATCAGATGGAGTTATCGGATGAGTGTGCATATATATATATATCTTATAAGACTATACATTTTAAATTAGCTAATATGAAAATATCTAACATTCCATACAACCTGTTGAGGTATAGAGTAATAATAATAAAAAGCCACTCATTATATAGTCTTTGTAACTTTTCCCTCTCCACTCCTCCAAAAAGACAAAGGAAAGGGATGGGGGGGGGATTCCTGCTCTACAAATGCTTTTTAGATAACTAAACAAGCCAAATGTGTGAAAACAAATATATATCCATATAGAATGCCCATTTTTCTATTTAAGGGGTATTTTACGATATATATAAATAAAGTACAATCTTTGTTTAGATTTCATATAAACCAAGGCATTTAATGTTTTCTCCTGTATGGTTCAGTTTCATGGTAGAATATCAGACTCGGGTGTGTAAGATTTTCAATCCGGTTTTAGTTTTGGCAAATCTGGAGAACCAACTTCTATCGATGATTTATTTTTTTATTTCAATTAAAGTTAAAACTTATTAGATTTATAAAGATGATTATGTCATAATATGCAATTTATATAGCCATTTCAAGATGTGTGTGAATGTTTGAATACTATTTATATCCATGATCGATATATATATAATTTTAACTTTGACTTATTAGTAACAATCTTTGGTACTCACAATTTGAATATTAATTAGTGTAATAATTCGGTATTAATAAATACTTACCAAATAATAACATGTATAAAACATTGTGACGTAAGTCAACAGCATTTTGGAGGTCATTTGTTTTTGTTAGAGATTGTATTCATATATTTTGTGAGTGTATGGAGTGGACATTTAAGATTATCCTTTAATAAATATATATATGCATTTAAATTGCTTTTTCGTTTTTACTGTCAATAAAATTTTATTTTCAGAGTAAAATAGTAAACAATTCCTTTGTCCTTTAAATATTAACGTGGAGAAAAGTAAATAATTCTACTGACATTGTGCCATATTGATCTTTCTGGTGTTCGCCAAGAACGTAGCCTATTAACTAACTGTTCACATTTTTTTTAACAACCTCTAGAGCTGTTTGGGTTATATTTCCAATTTTTTATTTTAATGATTAAACCTTTAATCTAAATTATATTCCCATAACTGTTAAATTAATTGCTAAAAATATAAGTTTTTAAATAAACTTAGAGAACAAATATTGAAATTATGAAAAACCTGCAAAACTTAGGATAATATTGTTACGTGTAATTTAGGCAGCATATTTAAGTTGAATTCTATGTATTAGCAGACATTACAATCAAATAAATATGCACAAATGTAAATATAAGGGATTTGAACACAGACTTTCAAGCACCTTTTAGTTATCCACACTCTCATACTACTGATACACATGACCACATGTATATAGAAAAGATAAATCATCACTAATATAAGAATAGATTGAAGCCTTTCCATTAAAGTATGAAGATTTGCTATCTTAATTTAAACTGAGCACTGATTATATATGTGTGGAAGATGATAATCTATACCAACTGATGAATGCTGGTTTAGCATGAAATACGTATAATGGTGATTATTTATCTTTGCTATTATTTTTTCTATATGTGGTCATGTGTATCAGTAATATAGATAATTGAAGGATGCTTTAAAGTCTGTGTTCAAATCCCCTATATTTACAATTAAGTTTCAGGTATATGAAGAATACCTGTATTTCAAATCATGCATAAATATATCATTAAGAATTCTACTTTTATATAATGCCTAGACATTATATATTTCTTCATAGTCAAAATAACTCAGAATTTTTTTTAACCCCAATGTATAAATTAAGTTGGAGTTCCAAACCACAGAAGGGTAACATAAAAGTAATATCAAACCCATAAATGTGTAGCTTTTTGCAATGATAAACCAAATATTATGAGTTCTTTATTCATCTCCACTCAATACTTTATTTTTAATGATGTTATATTATAAGTATCATCTATTGATCAAATTGGTTTTTATTATAAGCCGATATATTTCTTACACATAATGAACTACAGGATTTACAAACATCAGTCATTCCCCTGTTTCATTTCTATTTTTTAATCCAAATTTTGTATTGTTTCATTTTACTTTCCATGTCTATATTCACTCCAAGTCAAAGTAACATACTACCTTTGGAGATATGCCAATTTCTGTCTAAATTGAATCTTTCCATTTATTTTAAACTTGCTCTACCTATTCGAGTATCTACTCAATATTAAGCAGGTATTCATAGAATATAATTGATATCAATTGAACTAATATTAGTTTAGGCAATAATTTTCTTTGAAATGACAAATTCATTTCTGTTTTTTATGCCTTCAGTTGAAGGAAGAATAATTTCCTTGATCTTATATCCCCCATTTAATTCTTTTACTTCGATAATCTTATTCCATCAATACATAAAACCATACCCATAATATGTAAATCAAGAGCAGAGTGACAGATTTTGGAATTAAAAATCCCTAAAATTTGTCTCAGGTATGTCAATTTTGATGGGCAAATTTCTTACCATCTCCTAGGCAGAGAACTTTTTGATTATCCTATGTGATTTGGCTCAGCAATAATGGCAGACTCTCTGCCATTTCTATTGCTTGAAATGTTTTGAATATCCTAAAGAATGAATCATTTCATTATCATTTATTTGCTGTGTATGATTTAGTATGGGTGTAATGTGACAGATTTTGGTATGTAATTACTCTGTATTGCATTATTTTCCACCAAAACTTAGTGACAACTTCACAGTTTGAATCTCCGTCTTGGTAATCTCATGCTGTATTTGCTGTTATTGAGCTGCTATGATTATTACATCTTCTCTAGGTTGTCTTTAGAATATTTATAACTTTACATTACTCTGCGTGGCTTTACTCTAAATTAGTTATTGCAATAGCCTTAAAGATCCATATAATGTTAGTTGAGGCAAAGCGGAAATAGTTTCCACTAAGTAAATAAGAATCACCTTTTGTCAAAATGATAAAGAGATTATTTTTTAAAATTTTAATAAAAATAAATTAAATGTTTATTTTAATAATTTTGTCTTTCTTTTCAAACTCTCTATCATCTGACTTGGATTGGGAATTTCTTCACATTCAACAAAACATCATTGATTTGATATAGAAGTGCAGTGTTGTGTAATGATTGATTACATTTTGTTTAAAATTTCTTATAACTAATCCCAAATTTATCCTGGCTTTAATAACATAGAATTCATTCTACTAACATTTTGGATAGATAAATTATGTCCAATAGCACCAAGTGACATTGATATAGGTAAGAATTAAGATTAAAATGTATTTCTATATTTTGTAGATGTCACATATTAATTTTTACAATGTCCGTTATTAAAAAGCTTATATTTGTAATAAATAATATTAAAATTATCAATATATGATATTGAAAAAAAATTAATTGTAAAAAATAAAATGTTCCAATAAGAAAGAATGTGGACAAAAGTCTCATTAGGCCCCATTCAAAGTAGAAATGTGAAGCTTGCAGCTAAATAGATTAAGGCATAAGTTCAAATTTTATTTTAGTTTTTAAATCTTTATTTTATAAAAGAATTCAATAAATTCAACTTGGTTTATTAGTATGTTAAATTTCTGCCAAGATTTGAAATGTGTATTGTGATAGTGATGAACACAGTTTTCTTAAACCATTCTCTTTTATCTACTTTTAGTGTTATTTTTTCAATTAAAATTAAATTTTCTGGTAATAATATAAATTAATGTGAAGACTAAATCAATAGTTTTAAAAATCTGAATATGTCAGTAGCTCACAGAAAAAACTTCAAAGAAACTGCCACATTTTTTTCTGTTTAATTGTTTCTGATTGGTCCATTTTTGGGCTTACCTATTTTTTTACCTAGCTACAGTATCTATACTCTGAGCTTGACTTTATAGACATTACAATGTTACTGTGATTGTTATTTTTGTACATTGTTTTAAGGTGTATGTATAACTTGTATTGTAGTGTGCAATGGTTTGGAGCTGTTTTTTCTCTGATGCTACAATGTTAACATTTTTTTTTTTTTTTAAAATCTAAAGATATCAATATTATACAGACATATATAGATCTTTGTGTGTGATTGGTGGCACCTTTTATTGTTGTGACAAACATATGAGGGATATGGCTTAGAGGGGGGGGGATTTGTGATTGGCTAATGCTTTAGATTGTTTATTCCAGGACTAAATGAAAGAAAAAATGTGATTTTCAGTAATTGTTAATGATTATGATCTAATATTTTTGTAAAAGCCATTATTAAATAAAAAATGATATTATTAATAGGGAATTGTCTTTGAAAACATTTTACATTTAAAAAGACCACTCTTAGAAAGTTTATTACAGCAACTAGAAACAGCCTCTACTGGCTAAAACAAAATCTTTTTTGGAAATGGTGAGTAAAATATTTTAATAACAATAAATAATTTATTAACTTTTAGAATTTTTTTTTGATAACTAATTCTAAATATATCATTCTTTTAATGAATTCTAATATTTAATATTTTATTTTTCTAACTTTTTGGATCAGTAAATTACATTCAATGATGTTGTATTTCCTTGTTACAAGTAAAAACTTCATTTTTTATTTTTATATTTTTTAAATGTCAAATTATAGGTTTTTTAAGTATAATCATCTAAAAATTTAAAAGTAGTATATAAAATATACAAATTATTAATATAATATATAGAGAAAAGATTTCATTGCAAAAATAAAAGTATGCAAAGTGATATCCTGTTTGACATAATTTTCACTAGGTTCTATTCAAAGCATGATAGGTGTGTGTGTGTATGCATGCTGAACTAATTAATGGTGGAACAAACTTGGATTTGCTCACATCAATTATTTGTTCTGATCAAACAGTAAAGAAACAGCAGTTTGCCAGACTTTATTTAAATATTTGTAATTAATTTTACAAAATATTTCATAATAATCTTTTCATGTTTATATTTTCATATTTTTCAAATATCTTTTATTTTTAAAAATTTACATTAAATAAATGCTTTGATACACTAAAAATATTCATGACTGCTACTGTACATCTACAAGCTAACAAAAGTCAGCTGACTGATTGTTGGTGATAATTTAATAATTATAAATGCAAATTTTAGTTTTAAAACAGTATTTGGTCAATTTGTGATTATTTTCTAATTATTCATTCAGATTCTAATATCAAACTTTAAACAACAAAGATTTCATTATTTTACTTTTTAGTATAGTTAATTAATAGAAACAAAATAGAAAAAGAAAAATTGTTATATCATTACTCACTGAAGAGACCCATAGGTCAAAACCGGTCTGGGGATGGTGACAATCTAAGATAAAGATGATTTGAATGCCTTTTCTTGTAGTGGCATTTATTGTAATAAAAAAAATAAAAATAAAAGCTTGTTTAGAGTTATAGCATGCTCTTAAGCTTACATATTGGTAAATGCAAGCTATATATAAGTTATGTGACATCTGACTTTTTATTATTATCATTACATAATTCAATGTAGCTCATATTATTATAATTTTTTAGTATTTAAAAGGTTCAAATATATTTTAGAATATTTTTCATTTGCAAATATAGATTTCTAATAATGCAAATCAGTCCATTGAAGACTGAATTTTTAAATGCTTAAATAAAATTTGAACTTTTGCTTCAAATTGTAAATAGTATTTTGTGGGAAATAATATCAATGTGAAAGGGTTAAAAATCTACAGTTACAAATGAAAAGCATTCTAAAAGATCTAAGTATTAAAAAATAACAGTATAAATTACATTGAATTACATAATGATATCAATGACTTTCTTTTCTATTCTTCCTATTGATCAATTACCTAAAATCGAGAAGAAAGTAAATTAACAAAATCTTCATTTTTTAAAGTGTGATCTTAGAATCTGAATGAATGATTACAAAATAATTACAAATTTACCAAATACTGTTCTAAAATTTAAAATAATTATGAAATTACTATTAAAAACCAGCACAGCAGAATTTTGACAGCTTGTAAAAGTACAACAATGGTCGAGATTTCTTTTAGTGTATCAAAACATTTCTTTACTGTAAAATTCTAAAAATAAAAAACATTTTATAAAAACAGATGAGCAGTTTTTATTGATTATTAAGAAAATATTTTGTAAAATTAATTATAAACATTTAAATAAAGTCTGTAAAACTGCAAAACTGTGGTTTCTTTGCAATTCAGTTAGTTCAATCAAAGAATAAACCAATCACAGAAGGAATAGAAGGTGCATTTTTTTAAAAGTTTGCTCTATGAGTTACTAATATCTTCAATTTTTTTTTGAACTATTGACTTCATATTTACATAAATTCATGTTCTATCAGTAAATTGAATTTAAAACAGGCAAAACTTACCATATAGTAGTGTCACTCAGTGTAAGCCAGAGTAATCAATGGATGCTAGAAGGCGTGTGTATAAAATACCTATCTAGCGCCTACTCATCCAATATGCCCAGACTGGTTTCTAGCTTGTGGCTTCATCAGTGAGGAGCCTCAGATTTGAGAGCACTGCACCTAAATTCCTATCTAGTGCCTATTCCTCCAATATCCCCATATTAGTTTCTAGCTTGTGGCTTTCATCAGACACAAGCCTTGGATCTGAGAGCACTGCATGTAGTCTTCTGGCATCCATTGATTACTCTAGCTTGCACTGAGTGGCACTATTGTATGGAGAGTTTTGCCTGTTTTAATAACAGTTGTGAGCAAGCAAAATAAATAGTGATCATGTGATGTTTAGTAGTTTAATTAAATTTAAAGGAGGAAAAATGTTAAAAATGACTGAAAAAACTAATTTTAAAAACTGTGTTTTGTGTTATCACAGCACATGATCCAAAATATGGTTATATTTAAAGTGTAATGTGCATAAATACATTCCAATTTTGTCATGTCTAGTACTCAAATTTCTTGAGATCTTCTGAGTATAAATCCATTGATTATATATGCAAAAAAAGGAGAGATAGTGGAAATAGTTTGAAATAATATTTATATTAAAATTTCAGCTTAAAAATAAACATAAATGAAATAAAAAAGAAAAACTTAATTCATAATGGAACAAATTAAATAAAGTAAAATAAAATACTTAGCTCTGATTAACATTTTCTACTTATGTACACAGATGTTTTTAAAAATCAAATTGAAATTTAAAAAAAAAACAAAATCAGAGAGAAATGTTTAATAATTCTAGAAGTGATAGCAAAAATAAGGCTTCATATATGTATTCAAAAAAATACTGTACTGAAGAATTGAAAACATTTAATTATGCAAAATGTTATTTATGAATGACAACTCTCTCCCCTTTTATTAAACTATGATTATAATCCTGTATTGAAAGTATTTAGCTTCAAATAAATTCTTTCACATTTCACATGATCACCATCTGCTTTGCTAGCACATGACTATTATTAAACAGGCAAAAATCTCCATATAGTAGTACCATCCTGTGTTGATTTTATGCACAAGCCTTCTGGCATCCATTTCTCTGGTTGGCACAGGATGCTCTCGGATCCAAGGCTCCTTACTGATGAAGGCCACAAGCCAGAAACTAGTCTGGGGATACTGGATGGGTAGGCACTAGATGGGGATTTTATGCACAAGCCTTCTGGCATCCATTGATTACTCTGGTTGGCACAGGGTGGCACTACTGTATGGAGAGTTTTGCCTGTTCTTTCACATTTCAAACTCAAATTTGTTTAGTCATTAAATGTTTTAACATTTGCATATTCATTGCATTGTAATAATTACATTGAATCATCTGCACTCATTCCTGTTAATAGTCATAGACATGTAATTCTTTCACTTTAGAACACTGTTTTACTATTATTTTAACTGATATTAATGTAAGTATTTTTATAATGCCATTTCCATTGTCCTGCTTTTATTGATGAATAATTTTAAAAAAATCTGAAGAAGTCAGTATCTTTATGGACAGATAGTGGATATCATTTTTTAATATTCTATTGTTAATGATAAAAGTAATATCCAAGTTGTTCTTTCATTGTACACTCATTTTCACACAAAACTTTGGAAATAAGAAGACTATGATTTTATGCTTGTTTATTAAATATATATGATTATTTTCATGCACTAATTGGTTAATAAATAATATATGGTGTATCTGAATTTAGTTCAGTCCCATATGACTATTTAAGTTAGAAAGCTGGATTTGAAGACATGGCTATCTGAAAATTTCAGATTTTCTACTTAATAGTTGACCCTTAGATAAAGTGCTGGGCTTGACCTGGTATTTTAAATCTTATGCTTGAATATCCTAGTACCTCACTGAAGAAGCCAGATGCTGAAACCAGTCTAGGATTAGGAATATTCTGAAAAGCTCATTAAGAGCTATTGGCAAGCTCATTAGATAATAAATAATACACATACACACTTTGATTTTATTCATTTACATTTTATTTTTTAAAAATAGAAGATAATAAACATGATTGTAACATTAACAAAGAAAATAAAAGTGAAAGGCTGACCACATTTTATGAGAAACAGCTTGTATAACATTAATACATATTACAATTTACATGGTGTTAAAACCTTTTCAAATATTGCAATAATTATAAAGCAAAAATCAAATTTTAAAGCAAAATTTGATAATTTCTCACAAATCTACATTTGTTTGTTTGCATTACAAAAAAAAAAAATTATTTATTTTCTGAAGAGTATTTAGTTTTTCATTGTTGTATGACATTACATCATTTTTAAAATTTAAACTCATTTTTTTCTATATTTGTAAAATTCAAATATGGTTTTTTAGAATATTTTTCTTTTGTGGAATTAAATTAAAAAGAAGTCAATTACAATTTATTAAGTTTTAGTATAAATAAAAGTTTTATATTACAAATGAAAACTTAAATATTTTCAAAAACTTCCACTAGGTGTAACAATAAAAAAATGTCTGAAGTTGCTAATACCAAAAGAGATAAAAATAGTTATAAAGTGAAATAATAATCAGTTACTATATCATTAATAATATCATCAAACTACTTAGTATTAAAAAGAATAACTGAAATATCATTTTGCCCAAATAAATAAAATACAAATGTATAACATATTGAAAAAAGACTTTAAGAACATGGTACAAATTAAAAACGGTTACTACCTTAATGTGTTTAACCCAAACATATGATTCTGTTTGGAAAAATAGCCTTTTAAAATTTTCTAAAATTCTTAAATGCAGAAAATGATTTTCAAGAGAAAAATTCAAATAAATTCAAAATTTTTCAGAATGGTCTACCACATGAGTCATCACTCACATCTACTTTAAAAAAAAACTTCATCCATGATCTTCCAAGTACAGAATTCCAAAAAATATATAGGCTGCTAATACTGCATTGACTTCTCAAAGAGATCTGTTCCTAAAATAGAAAAGAAACTCTCAGCAAGGATCTGAATAATTGAAAATGCTTGTCAAAATATGAGGTTTTATACCAAATTCAAATGGAGATAGTATACTCAATTTTTTGTCTTAACAATAAAGATCACTCTTATTATTCTCCTTTACTTTCTTTGCATTTCTTCATATATTCATATATATTGCTTATAATAACTCATCTCATATAAACTTTAATGCAATTTTTTTATAAAATTTCTTTATTTCCCCAATGAAGACTGCTGGACAGTCGAAACTGTTCAGGAAAAAAAAGTTTTATAAAAAACTTTTTTTTTGCATTAAAGTGTATATGAGAGATTATAAGTATATATAATATATATATATATATATATATATATATATATATATATATATATATATATATATTATAAATATATATATATAGGATCATGTTATAATCTAAATATAATTTATCTATTAATAGATTGAAAAACAATACTACACACTGCTGTTTAAAAGTAACATTGGATCATAGCATAGTTTTTTTTTTATTTATCTAAAGTTAGATTAAAATTAGCTTCTATGGATAACCTCCTTAGAATGTTGAGTAGGATTATTTGGATTTATGATACAAATATTTTACAGTTTCTTAGCATTGACATATTTTTCTAGTGTATCATGTTTTACTGTTTAGAAAAAAGTTCCTATCCCTTACCATGAGAAATATTAGTAATATGTTCAAGTTTAATCATCTGCAATGGTTTTTTTATTATTTCACACATTTCTCTGCCAAATATCAAAAAAGAAATTACATCACAAAAATGTGTAAAAACTGTGAAGCAGATCCACTATGCACAATAACACATGATATAATTTTACAACCTAACACTCAAATCAAGATCACATTTGGGAATGTCCAACAAGACTCCACAATCAAAGAATTATGGTAAAACATGTAGTTGTTATGAGGAATAAAACCATTTTTTCAGATCTACAATAAGATGATAAGGATGTTCTTTCTAGAAGCAAGAGAATCTAATCAACAGATTCAGGGAACTGATGGTCATTATACTCATTTACTTCATAAATGGAATTTGACAGCCATAATTCTATATAAATGTGGATTAATACAAACCATAAATCTCATAATTAATTACTGTTTATCCTATGACTATATTGCAATAAATTGAAATATTTAATAAAGCCATTAGTTAATCTATCCCCTTGTTGGAACCTTTATATATTCTTTTAAGTCATTTTGTTAATAGTTAAACCACACCAAGAACCCATATATTAAATAAATAAGTAATAAATTAGCCAAACCTTTTTAATATCCACATCTGCATCTGTTAAAACATTTTACTAAAATGAATATTAAATAAATAAGAAAAATAATTAGACTATTAGAATTACATGATATGGATCCAATAATATGGTCATCCAATCAAAAAAGATTATAAAAATTGAGCTATCTATTTCTATAAGCATTGTTCAAATTAATAAGATGGTAAAGTTATACATAAGCCTCTTAGAGATAATAAACTCTTCATAATTAAACAAACAACTCCAACCTAATCAGCTTCTTTATGGGTAAAGTGTTCCAAATTAGATGACTATAAATAATGCAGTCAGTATAGGATTAGGTAGCATCTAAATTAATAATTCAGAAGTTAATAAAACATTGATGCAATGAGATGACAGAATTTGTTACAATCATGGGCTTTGTGTCCCAGAGTCTTCCACTTTATCACTGTATTAAATAATGTATGACATTACCTAAGCTACAAAATTAAGAATTAAAATTTGCAACAACTATAATACAGTATAGTAACATTTAGACTACAAGAGATATTATTCATTTTTTTATAATTAGAACTTGAAATTTGATTTCTTCATTAGCATTATTGACAATAATTACTTAATTATTGGTATAAAGCAATTAAAATATATACATAAAATAGTACAAATAAAAAAACATTACAGTTAGGTGATTACTTTCATATAATCAGTTATTATAATAAAATAAATTTGCTTATTATTGTTGCCATTAGTTACATTAAATTTTATTGTATTTGCCTTAAAAAGTAGCAATTTTTTGCAAAAGATGAATATTTACAACTGGATAAACTACAACTAGAATAAAATACTGTTAATTTAAACTTTGCAAACTAAATTTAATCTAATTTGATTTTTGCATAAAAAAGACATTTATGAAGGTACCAAAACTTTAAATCATTTAAAAATTTATAGTGATACCAATTGTAGCTGTTGAAGGTTAAACAAATGCTCCAATAGTTATTTTAATGTATCATGATATCATACACTTTCATTGATTACCATTTTATTAATTCTATCAGTATAAACCCAAGGTTTTTTCTCTTCTTTTGTAAGTTAATTTTTTACTGCAGTCTTTTAAATTTTCAGTAAATAATTCCTCTTTTATTTGAATTTATCATCATTTAATCTACTGCTATTTATATTATTTACTGTATTTTTGTTTCACATAGTTTGATGATGTGGCAGAATAGAAATTTTTGGATCTCATGATTTACAAATGAAGCCATTTTTATCACTTCCTGTACTAAATCCTTTTAAATTCCTTCAAAACAAAGCAGTTTAATATAAAAAGAATTTATTTTTTTGAATGAAATGAAATAAAATAATTAAAGAATCTTTATTATCAAAAATTTATGATTCTGAAACAATTTATTTAAAAGTTCTTTTAATATTAAAGGTATATGGGATGTAAGTAGAACAGTGTTTAATGTTTAGTATAAATATATTGTCATTTTGTAGTCCTTTACACTTGAGAAGCCTGTTTGTAGCAGTGAAATCATTGGTTGTGGGTTTTAGAGTCTGGTTTAGTTGTAAATTTGGAGTAATTTTGATTATTTATTGATATGCATTATAACCACAGGGAATAAACTGAAAAAATAATAGAAAAAAATGTTTTCTAATTTTAGAAAAGCTTTTCTTAATATTTTTACACTAAAAGGGTATTTTAATTATTATTATTAATAAAACATTAAGACTAACCCATTTTATATGCAGTTTTTTTGACAACTCCTTGAGGCCATGTGGATGGTTACTTTGAATGTGTTATTTTAATGAATATCAGTTTTCTACTTCACCTTTGAGTAGTAAGTAATATAGATTGCACTTTGCACAAAAAAGTGAAGCTTGTCTCAATCTTATTATAAAGTTATATGGCTAAGCGCTTTCAGAGATCTTGAGTCTCCATAATCATAGCCTACTTTTAACTGAAGTTTAGCTGTGGTTTATGTAAAATTTATGCAAAGTTTATAATGATCATTTTCTGGAGATTGCAAAGCATGATTCTTTCCAGTTTATTGCACAATTGTCATTTGCAATAAAGCATGCCTCTTTAATTTTTCATTTCATATCATTCCGTTCAGTGCATAGTACCCTTGCCATAGTGGATTTGAACACATGGCCTGTTGTTTTTTGGTGCTCGAAGAATATGGATCTGTTTTCATCGTTATTTATAGCTCTCCTGTACAAATAATGATGTTGAGATGATCTTGTTGTAATGTTGGCACGGGTCTCCCCATAATGTGCCACTCTACATCCATTGGTTGGGCATGAAATTTCATAAACTGCTTGGGATATTTGATCAGAAGGTATTTTGTCTTTGGTATTGTTTATCATTCTGTTTGTTGATGGTGGGGTGTGGAATCCTAGTTCGAAGGACTCAGCAAATATTTTATAATATTTCCTAGCAATTGATGGTGCGTAAAGCGCAATCTAAATTATTTAATGAATATCATATATTTTATTTTTAAAAATGTTTTTTTACAAATATAAGTTTAAAAATAAATGAATATATTCTTAAAAATAATATATCAACTTTGCAAATATAAAAAAACAAACAAAACCGAAAAGTGTTATCAGGAAATAGGTTTTTTTTTTAATCTGGGTGATAGACTTGGTTTTGGAACAAACTAATATTTAAATTCCATTTATATCACTAAAATGAATTTTTATAAAGAATACATAAAACAATGAAATAATGTTTGAAAATTTTAAGTTCCACTTATAATTTAAAAAAGAAGTCACAAAAAATTGTTTTTATCTCTTGCAAATGACAACTTTAAGTTTTCCATTAATTACTTCTCTTGATTTGGATTCTTTAAAACAATAAAAATATATATTTACATAAAAACTTATCAAAACATCATATTGTTAGCAAAAATATGTTTTAAAATATAATCTTATAAAAATAAAAATAAATCTATGCACAAACAATAGTTAACGTGATTTTGAATTTCCATTTTTCAACAAAAAGTGACTTAACATATGTTATGATTGAAAACCTATCTCTCTGATTATTATCAAACTTTATTTATATAATATTGATATCTATAGATTTTAATTGGAATCAACAAACCAATAGTTGAAGTTTTTACCATGAAATAAATACAATATTGGCAAATAATCACTACAGATACTCTATTTTGAGCCATTTTAAGACAACAGACTGCAGCAATCCTGACCCCATAAATGGCAGAAATTATTATAGAAAAGATAATTAAAAGTAAGAAAGTTGATTAATTAACTCATTTTTGAGATTATTGGTTATCCCAGAAAATATTACTTTAGAAACAAAAGTCTGTATGCATTTAGGAATCTTGTTAGCGGTATTGCACTTATAAAGTACCTGTTCCAGAGTTTGTCAAAAATCACTTCAATAGATCTAGCTATAAAATCATCCCCTAACTTAATGACAGAATATCTTTCAATACATTATGACTTTTTGCTTATAGTTTTTTGCTAGCTAATAGCAATCTATTTAGCATATTGTCTGGTTTTGATATCTAGTGTAAGCTTAATAACAAACAAATGCCAGATGGTAGAGTAATTTCACTTTAATATACAGAAACTGAACTGGATTCAGATCTATTTAATTATGTAAGCAAATTGGCCTGAATTAAAAAAACGTACAGGATTTTCAAATTAGCAGGTAGCTTGATAGTATAACCAAGTGTGAAAAAGTGGATGTTAGAAGAATAATTCGATGGATATCAAAATCCAAATGTATTATTTAAAAATCCAAGAGCTTCTCACTGATTATAACCATCATCTAGAAACTAGTCTGACAATATCTGGATAGGATATCATTGTATAATAATTCATTATGTACTGCCACCTGCCATCTATTGATTATAAAAATATCTAAATAGAAAGGTCACCGGTCTACTATAGCTAACAATTTATTCCTTACAACTTGGAGTACAAAACTTTTTTAAAATATTGCATTGTATGATAAAATAACATTACTTAAAATAATTCTAACTTCTATAAATGAGTTATTGTCAGATTCTATTTTTGAGGATATAGATGTAGTAACCTCTTGAGTTCCATTGACAGTAGAAATGGATAGAGGTATGGTGCCTGAAATGTTTTTTTGGAAGCACTGTTTTCATGCTTTCTGAAGTCTATTTATTTCATTGGTCATCATAATTATCTATCTTACAAGATTTTGCACAATTTTGTTAAAATACATGCCTGATAGTAAAAAAGAGTTCGTAGAAAATGTTAAAGCTCTCATTTCCTTTCCAACCTATATTATTATTTTTGTGTGTCTACATGTAAAGTGAATATCTCAATCATTTCTTAATCATATTTTCTATAAGTCTCTTAAATTATAATAATACATCTTTTGTTTTTTTAATACTTTTTTTTAGCTTTTGTATGACCTTCCTAGTTACAATATATATGTGGAAATAAATTGGCAACTGGAAATTCCATTATATAAATGAAGTTATATCCACAGCCAAAGTATAATGATGTGGAGCAACCAAGGTGAAATATAATCATGCTAATCATGTTTTCTTGCTTTAGCACATCTTTGGTATTGCTTTTGTTTATGCATTTAATTCTAAATATTATGTTTTATTTATGTATATTTCTTCTTAGATTTTATCCATTTTTTAAATTAAGTTTGTTTTTGATTTATGCAATATCTTGTTCTTTATAGAAAGCCCTAGTTCTTATGAATTTCTTTAACTCTATGTGTCCCTGCATGCCTATACATTTGTTGCTCTAAATGTGTTGTCTTTTTTAATTGTTTCTCAGCTTCCCTGAATGTTAAGCTGCTTATTGCTTCACTACTTAAATTGTGTTGTTAATGCACCTGAATATTACTGGTATCAATGAGAGAGGTATGTCTTCCATAAATGGTTGTTTGCTATTAGCAATTGGATTTTTCAATTTTTTCCACATATTATTTTCTTTTTTGAGATAACTTTGTATACATTCTGTTCTAATTCAACATAGAGTGTCATTTGATGTCTTTAGGATCTTTTATCTTGATCAAAACATGATCATCATTATCTTTTATCGTGTTGCCTTTACAGTGAACATTATTTATCTTAATTTTTATAACAGAACATTATTTATCTTAATTTTTATAACAGACTCACTTTTATATATCACCTTATATGGTGTATTAATCTTATTCTTTCATCCAACTCTTTTCATATTCTTCTTTTTAGTGATTTTAATACATCTTATACTGATTTAGTAGTTAAATACCTTCACTTTATTAATTGTAAACAGATGAGTGGGAAAGGTGTTTCCCCCAGTAATGCCTTCTCCTTCTCCACTTTAAAACACTTAATTCTCATTAACCTTTATTTATTCACCTGATCTGCAGTTTACAATTAATCCATTTTGGAACCAGTTGTTTTTTATAATCACTTGGCTCTCTCCATGAAAGTTGATATTGATCCTTATACATAGCCTGTTTCTTACCGAAAATGATACAATAAGAGTATTGCTTAAGGCTACATCTCTGGAAGTAGTAATCTCTGAAATTTACATATATTTTAAGGTATATATTCTTTCTTTACAATCTACTTTAGATTGGTTCACTCTTGTCAATATTATCCAATCACTCATTAGACATTACACTGGTAAAATTCAATCACCTACAGCCTTAGTTAAGAAAATTTGGTGCTATTGATTTAAAATAGAAAGCCAGTTCTTGGAGATTCTGCTTCTGTTTCTTAAATTATGCCTCTTAATCAGCAATATAAGCATATTTTATCTATTTTGGATGAATACCTTTCTACTAAAAAACCAAAGTCTTCTTGCCTTGATCTCTTAACTCATCAAAAGGATATATTCGCTGACTCTTTTTAATAAAAGTCCATTACTTATTCAGTTTTTGTAGATAAACATTTTTGATATGTTACTTTTTATTTTTTATCACTTTAAGTCAAAGTTACAACTTTCAGTTATCCTAAGCACCCAATATTTGCTTTTGATAAAAGTCACCCAGGTCATGATATTACAAAGTCTGACATTATGCTTAAGTTGAGATCTTTACCTAATTGCATTCACACTAGTTCTCATGTAATTTTTAAATACCTTCACTTGCAAATTAGTTTTTTCATGGTACTAATTATTATGAACTTCAGAATTCTCTCTATGCAAATTTATCATATTGTAAGCTATATCCAATTTCGTTAGTTCCATTTCTCAAGCAAAAGACTCTTCCCTTTTCTCTTAATAATCTTTCGTACTATCTCTATGCTACCATAACTTATCAAAGTCATTAAATACATCATAGAGAATCAGATACAACTCATTATTCTGTCTTCCATTTCAGACTATCAGATTGTTAAAAAGGGTCCTTCTACCTCTGATCCCATCACATTGCTTAAAAATGTTATTGACCAAGTTTGAACCACTAGAACAGTTGTGCTACTAAATATTTCATCATTCCATCTCTATTGACATGATCACTGATCTATTACAATTGCTTAACATTCGGTTCCCATTATCTACATTTTAGTTAACCATCTAATGAATAGAGAAATTTTCAACACTCTTAATGGCAAAGTAATGTCAGGATTTAAAACTCATAACTCTATTCAACAGGATTTACCTTTGAGTGCTTTGTTTTTTATTATTTATATAAATTTTCTGTTTCTGGAAATAGAGAAAAAACTGTCTGGTATACATATTATGCTGATTAATAAAGCTGTCAAACATATATTGTTCATGGATTATCTTGTTGTTTTTCTCCTTTCTAGAAAGTACCTTTTTTCACTTCTATTTTGGAAGATTATACAGCATAATATAAACTTCAATTTAACCTTAATTAGTCATCCACATGAAACATATTCTCTGATAATAGTGTTCTCTCTCCCTTCACTGCCGATCTTCCTCATTACTTTCTTGGATATCCTATTTATAAATGTATGAATGCTAGGAAAACATCTATTCAGAACACTATTCTCATGTCTGTTGAAAATATAATTAATTTCTTGTCTAAAGCATATATTTCCCTTCATGCAAAAATCTCTCTTATCAACATCCTGATTTTTCAAAAATGACTTACTATATGCCATTTATTAACTATACTAATGCTTTCAAAAAAAAAAATTAATTAGCTTTGCTCCAAACTGAACAATAACAGAACCATTACAATCAATAATTGAGCCATACAGAAGCATGCCATGGGCAATGGCCTCTCTATTTATTCAATCCATACCTCTCATTTTCAGAGGTCATTCAGTACTGTCATAAAATTTGTCTCTGCTTACCTTAATGCTATGAAATTTGTTCTTGATACTCTTACTGATATTCATCCATCCAGTAACTCATTTTTTAAATCATTAACCAAATCCATCGCTGCTTATATTGACTTTAATCATTACAAAATCTCTAGGAAAATACTCTTGGAAGAATATAGTGACAATATGTCTCAATTATCCCTATCTCTCCTTCCTATCACCTATAAACAGATAATTAGAAAATTCAAATTCTGGCATCTGGAACTTAGTATCTGGAGTGAAAATTGCTTGATTTCCTTATCCAAAATCAATTTAGAAGATCCACCTACTAGTTATTTATTATCACAGTAAATGGCACATGCTGACATTGATCTCCCTTTGTTCTTTTTGTCATAAGTCTGAAAAAACAATGCATAACTTTCTGTTCATGCTCTCTTACATTACTAAACTGTGTACATCTGTATTTATACTTTCATAGACAACCATGAAATGGGACCGTTTCCCTTCAACTAGGGTTACTGAATTCCTTATGGTTGCCATTTGGGTCCTAAGATGCCATTTTTGCTTCAAACCTACATCTAAAAATTTACAATCACTGAATTTACAATCACTGTTTTACAATAAAATTTTAAAAAATAATAACAGAGACAGAGTGTTTACCCATCCAGATATTTTTGATGCTACTTGGAGCCTGGTCTCTTTTTCTACTTCATTATACGTAAATAGGTACTTTTCTCTTTTGTTTCTTTTTTTATATGCCTTTGCTATATACTTATAAAATCTACCCTTTGTAATTTATGTATCATTGTATTTGTTTGTTGATGATATATTTTATAATATCTAGTGAACTTCAAATTATTTTTACCAAGTTTGTAAAAAAAAAAAAATAGCCTGATAAAAATAGTCTGTCTGAATTAATAAACTTAACGAGGTTCCAACTATAACTATAACAGATCAAGCTCCAAAAATTGGCCTAATATATTTTTTTAAAAAGATAACATTGTGGAAATCAATGAGATATGAGACAGAATGGCAAGGTTATTCATTCAACTTAATGGAAGATTCCACATGTAGATCATAAGTTCTCACTGGGACAAAGAAGTAAGAAATTTTATATTGATGTATAAAATACTTGATCAGACCAAGTAACATTTTAAAATTATCATAAAAAGCATTAATATTGGATTCAGAAAATGAGTAAAATATGAAGGGCTGTATATAAATTTGACCAGAGAACACAGATTTTTGGAGGTGACAGACAAAAATATATATTATGAACTTTTCCTTTGAAAACAGCACTAAATAAAATGAGCACGAACACACTCCAAGTAAACATACAGTAGAATTAGAATACATCACAATTGTAATGGTTTTAGTAGAGTTAACAGAGAAAATGATAATCAGTTAGTGAGAAGAAGCATATTATTGGAAAAATAAAGAATTAAAAATTATTAAGAATGACAGTATTAACAATTGATATGTCTAACCTTCTTTAACATCTCAATAAATTTAAATTGGAAATTCCTTATCATTTTAAAATATTGACTGACAATAAAGATGGTGGAAATGTGACAGAAATCACTAAGAAGATAAAAGATACTCTATTGGGAACTGCAAGAAAGATGAGGCAAAAAAGCAGCAATTGTCCAATAATTTTTTATTTGAAGCAAAGCAATACATGATGAGCAGATGGAATATGAATTATTTTTTAATTGATCCATAAATTATTGAATTTTTAGATTTTTGTAAATTGGTAAAAAAAGAGTTAATAATGATATATAAAAATATAACTGTGAATTGCAAAGGAAAGCTATAGAAGAAAATAAAAATCTCAAATCTATAAACAACAGCTTAGTATAGGAAAAAAAATAGTACAGCAATAAGAAAAAAGAGAAGAAATATGGAGATGAATTTTATAAAAATTGTATATTAATAAAGAATAAGAAAACAAAGTGTTCTCTATAATTATTACAACTTCTGAATCAATTGATATTTTATTCTGGAAGATGAGACATGCAATTACATCTATGAAGAATGAAAAAGCAACAAGTAATGGTAGCATTATTTTTAACAAATTAAAAAATCAGGTGAAAAGAAAAATATTAGTAAAGCTGTATACCAAATGATTGAATAATAACAATATACCATATGATTAGAAGGATACTGTAGAAAATATGGTAAATAAAATATTGAAATTCTAATTAGAAGAATGCTGATGTAAAGATGATATTGAAATCACATACCTATAAGTGTTCTATCAGTTTTATATAAAATCTTCACCAAGATGATTACAACTCATTTTGAGCAAACAATGGATTCAAATCAACTAAAATAATAAGCTGGATTTAAAAATGGTTTTAGCTTATTGGACCACATTCAAATATTAAAAGAAGTTATAGAAAAAATCTGCAAATATGAATTGTCATTTAAGTTTGTAAAATGTGAAAAGCATTTGATTTTATAAATATGGCATTGATTAAAGCTTTGATCATCAAGATTTGGACCAGAGTAGTATCATATTTGAAAAAAATGAATATTAATATAAAAAATTAAAAGACTGAAGTGGAGGTGGGCTGGACATATTGCTAGAAGAGATGATAATAGATGGACAACTGAAATCTTAAACTGGATTCCAAGAGATTGTAAAAGACCCAGAAAGAGACCATATGTGAGATGGATGAAATAAGAAAGTGTGCAGGGGTGTTGTGGAGAAGAGAAGGAGATGAATTGAACTTGGAGAGACCTTCATCCTACAGTGGACTGATAATGGTTGATGATGATGATGAATATACAGCAATAGTAATTGCATTATATGATAAAATTATAAAGATGAATATTATGAAGGGTGTAAAAAAGTAATCCCATATCTACTCCACTTTTTTATAGCAGTTTTACAAAAAGTATTTTGTGGATTAAAATAAAAAGATAAGGAAATAAAAGTAAATGAGATTATTTAAATCATCTAAATTTTGTAGATGTAGTTATTTTTGCAAATAATGCTTCAAACTTCTATAGATACTGCAAGAGTTATCAGATGAAAGTAAGCAATTAGAATTAAAGGTAAATAAAAAAAATACTAAAGTGAATTTTTTCAGAAGAAAAATAAAGATTAATAATTGTGAATTACAAGTTGATAGCTACAAATAGCTTAATCAGGTGAAGTACTTTAGATTTATTGTTAAAAGGAATACGCCTAGTCTGAAATGAAAGTTTTTTTAATATATGTGTTTTACCCATTCTACTTATATGTCTATGACTTAAATATTTAATTATAGAGCAATACAGAGGCTTCAGATCACTTAACAAAATATAAAAAGATGTGCGATAGAAGTAACAAAAAAATACAAACAAACAAACAAACGGGTATCACGGTCAGTATTGGAAAAAATAGACTGAAATTGAAGAGCAGAAAATATTTGAATAAAAGATAATAGATAAAATGATTTTAAATTTAATCCTAAGGGCTAGCAAGTGTCAAATAAAATATGAAAGTTTGCTAATATGTTGACGTGATGTGAAAAAAGAGGTTATGAGTTAAATAAATTCAATTGAGAAATCTCTATCCAATAGTGGTCAATAATGGTTGAAAATGAAGATAAACTGGAGTATAATATTCTCCTGGAATTTGTAATTTTTTTCAGGAGGTGAAAAATTTCAAATTAGCATTAGTTTTGTTTCTTTATTTGTTTTTATTTTTACAGATAATGAGTCATGAAATCAATTAATTATTACAGGTAAATGAATATGTAACTATAAGATCCTAAGTCCTTTTTCACTCTTTCTTTGTGGAGGAATTCGGAAAAGCCACAGAAATAGTTGTTCATAACAGTTTTACGTAAAAATAGATAGGCAGGTAATAATTTATGGAAAGCTTATACGCTTTAATAAAATCTTCTAATTTGATTTTAGTTTCTCTTTGTTTATTTTTTTTTTTTTAAATCAATACTAAAATCTGAGTCATTTTTATAAAAATGGAAGAGCAAGAATATTGTCTTTAATCAAGACAACAGAAAAATGTCACGCAATCTGAATTGATCTCTTAGTGCGCGTGTGCGCATAGTTCTTAAAAAAAAAAAGTTGAATAATTAATAATATTGATAAGTTAAACAAAAAATAAAACTCTTACGGCAATAAAAGTAAAGCGTTTCGATTATTTTTTAAAAACAATATTAATAATATTTTACAAAACCAATCTTTTGTTCAATAATATTAACATTATTATTTTATGTCTGTGCGAATAAATCTATCGTAAAATTATAACAATATATAATTCATTAATCAAAAAACTTATTAAAAGGAATTATTTTTAGTTATTACAACGTCTAGCTTACTGCTCATGCGCTGAAGTATTTTTATCCGCACACCTGGATTATATCTTTTAGTAAGATAATTAAGACATTAAAAAAGAGAGAGAAATTGCAGATGATGTAGTTATTTAAACAAATTAATAGTTTATCAAAATACTGTCCAGTTCTTTAATTGCTTTTAAGTGTTTTAATTAAAATGTTTTTGTTAAAGTAGAAAAAATGACATTTTCCTGCTCTGTTGAGAAAAAATAATCAACGTAATATGATATTCGGATTTACATTTGTTTGTATTCCTTACGTAAAATTATTATAACCTTAAAATAGACTTTCTTTAAATGATGTAAATAAAAACCAACTAAATAAAAACTATTTTTTTTAAATATGTGTATATATTTCTGCTTTCATTTATCTTTAAGCATTATCTCAATGGAAGACAAAATGTTTACCGTTTCTTCAACATTTCACTTGCGTTATATATATATATGAGCAAAATTTTCTCTTATTTAATTATGATTTTTCTTAAAATAAATATTGCTGTGTATGTTTCATTATAATCTAACAATGGTAAAGAATATTAGAAGTTTAACATCAGCCAATCATATCAAAATAGTGATCAGAGATTGTTCAATAAATAGATTTATAGTATATGTTCTATGTTTAATATATATTTATAAGTAATTTTATTGAAAAACCATATGTAATAATGATACAATTGTAAATCAAAAATAATAGTTATCCATGTTAATCAGGCAACCAGATGTTCTGATGTGGTCACTGGTGTTGTTTAATCCAGCTTAATCAGGCTCCACGTGTTGTCAAATAAAAATCTGGATGAGATTATTCTGTCCTTATGGCGAAATTCCTTCAGCTTGGAAATGAATGTGTCTTCAGGCTTGGGATGAGGAAAGGTAAACTTGTTGCAACATCTGGCCATCCAGATGGCATAAGTGAGAAAGGTTGAGAGTCTTGCAATGACATAATCCCTGGACAGGAAGCAGCTTTTGATATTTAAGATTTTGTTCAGGGAAATGTGGCAGTAGTGAGTAATGAAAGTTCTGATTTTGTCATATGCTGGGCAATCATTTATCATATGATCAAAGGTTTCACAGGTTCTATGGCAGTTGTGACATGTAGGATTTATATTCTTGAGGAATCTCCTGTAGTGCAGGAACCAGTTCATCTGGAGTGAATTCAGGTTGATTTTCACTAGAAAATCCAGGAACCTTGGCTCCAGCTTGAGATGCCTGAAAAACCTGGTGACCACCTGATTGTTACCACTGAGGTAAGGAATGGTATAGTTTTGTGTGGGAAATAGCAGGTTATGAGCATCCCAAATAGAGATTTTTTGTCTGAATACTAGGGTAGAGTGGCCATTGTGAGCAAGAAGGTAGTCAAGTATCTGATTTAGCCAGCTTATCTTTGAAGGTGGAGGTCTGTCTGATGGAATGACTGGTTGTTCTGCTACAATCTGGGGAAATTTCTTTTGGAGGATGTGGATCAGAGAGTGGCACTTTTGGTAATATATAGAAAAAGTTGCATGCAATGACATACCATTATTTTTACTATGTCGCTGCATGCGTTCAATTCCTATGGCCACTGTTTTACCATTCCACAAAAGCCGTGCACAGATTCGGTTGATTTTTGTGTTGAAAGTCTTTGTCATGTTAATTATGGGTAGATAGTAGCTAATCTTTGCCACTACCTTGATATTGAGGAGAGAGAATTTCCCTTGCAACAATAAATAAACCTTGGCAAGGTTTTTAACTGTGTTGGTGGTGGCTTTCAATGATGGAATTCTGTATTTGTAGTGACATGGCTTGTGGTGACTTGTATATGGGAAACCCCAAAAAGTTTTGGGGGTCTGCTGAAAAAGGTGATGAGATCTTCTTGTCAGTGTTGATTTTCCAGGCTGATGACTTGTTAAGGTTGAATGAAAGTTTGGAGGATTCGGAAAATTTTTTGATTATTTGGATGAGGGGTTTTAGATATTTTTGGGAGGGTAAGGTGACAAGTACATCATCCATGTAGGCAAATGCTTTACAGTGTTTCTTCAGCTGGGGTATATAGATTCCTGGAAGTTCTGCTTCAATCTGTTTAAGTGTGAATATATTGTCTCATTTTTTTATATTAGATCTGACCACATGTTCTAACATGATTAGCAAGTGTATAGATATCTGTCTGATGAGATCAAGTTAAGAGTGAAACATACGTAATATATATAATGAAATCAATTTGCATTTGAATGCTCTAAATATATGGAAATATTCAGTGCAATTATTAACCCTTTAGGAAAATGACATTTTCTTTAGCCTGGTGATAAGTTTAGATAAAGTTCAACATTGAATTTAATATTAAACCTTTATTCTATACTATAACTTAATAAATTGGATTTGATTTGATAATAATTTAAATTTACAAACAAAATACATTTTAAAAATCATATTTAATGTTTGAAAATATATATATTTTTTTAAAAATGTAGTGCACCATAAAAATAAGTCTGAAACTAGCAAAAATCTATTGAATTATTTTTAAAAAAATTATGTATAATGTTTTTAATATTTCAAAAGTTCCTAGTATCATCTAAAATAAAGAGAGTGCTAATAACTCTAACAACCTTTATCAATAAATCCTGCAAGAGAATTTATCGTTAAAGCTGGTTAGAGCTATTAGCATGCTTTTTATTTGAATTTATAATTATAAGCATATCAAGTTAAGTCATGTGATGTATGACTTGATTTTATTTACTTTCCTAGTATTATCTTTGCAAATGTGATTTCTGGTCTTTTTCAAAGGGAGTAATAACATTAGAATCGATCTGATTTTCTTTGTTTGAATTATATTGATTTTATTAAGTTTTATTTTTTAAAACAAACATAAATGAATAAAATAACATGTATGCTTTTGGTTTTTAAGAATTTTTATATTACGGTATAGAAATAATCATTAATTTTTAATAAACTATGCAAAAAATGAACATTTTTGCTAATCCAAAAATCTCTTAAAATAGTCTCTCAAATGCACATGAAATAGGACCACAATGATCAAAATATATCTAATAAGTAGAGGTGGAGCATGTCTCTTTCATTTTTGCCATACTAGATAATACTTATCTCTTCAGATTTTTTAAAAACTAATACATCAATATTACATTATTTTCATTTTCTAGTATATTAATGAGTTGAATTTTAGTGCCATAATCTCATGCATGTTTTGTGGTTTTGGTACTGTGATTGTTATATTTTCTCTACATTATTCTAAGTTTATCTATAATTTTGTAGTACAGTGTGCAGCTTCTCCATTCCCCCCCCCCATAATTATATTTTAATGTACACTTATGTCTCACTTAACATGAGATCTTTATGTTAGAATTCACCATAGCATTTACCATCAATTTGTACCCTCTATTTTGATTTACAACTTATTATTCACTATAATAATAATAATGAAAGAAATTCAAATTTTTTAATGACCATTTTGAAAGTGACAACCATTTTGTAAAATTAATGACATCATAGAATAGTGATTTTATATTATCTAAAAGAAAAATGACAGCATTCTTTGATATACAATCATGGAGGTTGGCATTATTGGATACATTTATCTATTCAAAAAGTTATTATAATAAAAAAAATTTCCTACTCAAAATGTTAGTAGAATAAAATATTATATTTTAATTCTTTGATAGTAAAACTAAGTTAAATTGAGTTAGTTATAGTTATCATCAAAGAAAGAAAAAAAAATTAAAACTAAAAATATTTATTATTGTTGAAATTGTAAAAAAAATAATTACTATGTGACTAAAGCAATTCTACATTTTGCAAACAAAATACCTTAAAAAACTTTTAATAATTGTTTTTTTTTTTTTTAAATAAATGTTTTTAAAGAAATGATGTCAATTTTTGAGTTAAAAAAAGTTTCACAAATGTAAATAATCTTTAATTTGTAAATAAACTCCTGATAATTATAATTTTTTCTAGTATTTAGCCTTGGGAAAAATATGCAGACAATCAGAAATTTCCATTTCTATGGACTTCTAGGATACTTCCTTCATTACATTATATTCAAATAGGCTGTTGTCAATCATGCAAAAGTCTATTGTCATTGCCTAAAATATCTTTTATTACTGACATCTTCAGATTTTTTTAGCTCATAACATTTAAGCTACAGCTGCATAAACAAAAAACTGCAGACTGTGATGTAAGGTTATAGATAGGGTTAAAATAATGTCCAGAAGATATAATGATTACAGTCCCATCATGAATACCCAAAATGTCAAAATATGTGACATCACTATGGTTTTTTCATAGGTCATTAAATCTTCTGTTCTGCCTATATACTATGCCTACATGTTTGTTTTCTCCACATTCACAATGAAATTGATTGGTCATTGTGCGCGCACACACACACACACACACACACATATATATATATATATGATACACATTGTGGGTTCATCCATGTGTGATTTTGATTATGAATATATTGATCTTTCAGCTTGATTACATTAATCATTAACAAAGGCTAAAGATTCAATCCCTCTTGAAGCTGATGTAGTTGATAAAATTTAATATTGCATTTGTAAAACTTCTTATTTAGATATAAGCAATCATCATATCTGTACTAGAAGAGATGAACATGCTAATGCAGATAAAAAAAACATTCATCAGCAGCAGCACTTTCATTCCAAGCTATGGACTCAGATCATAATATTGATGACTTTAATATCAGGATCCTATCCAGAGGTGATGCTCTATACCAATGTAAGATCAGAGAAGCCATTGAGATATTAAAAAGGCGAAATTATATCAATAAATGTTATGACACATGCCAACTTCATTCTATTTGAAGAATTTTTTAAAAAAAAACATCATTTCTGAAGATTTTCTTTTATTTTTTCAGTTTCATTTACCTGTTTTGTTTTCTATTGGTGAAATTTTAACATTGTTATAAACTACTATTTACAGTATCTTTACAAGCATTTTTATAATATTTTATTCATTAACCAGTTGATGTCTAGTGAACTTATGCTGACAGGTCAGTATATTCATAATCAAAATCATGTATGGATGAACCTGTAAAATATGTTATTTACATGTATAATCCCTGAAAATTTTCATATCAATAAATATACTACACTACAATAGTCACCACATCAACATTTACCCTTAACAACTGAGTTTAAATCTATCCCATGGATTTTGTCAAGCTCTGTCAATCACAATTCTTGGATTTTTTACACACTTTTCATCATTGCATTCTAGTATATCTAATCATAATATATGCCCAGGCAGGTGATAAACCAATCAATCTCCACATATCCTATAAGCCTGTATCTGGTATCTTATGCAAATTTATTCTTAAAACAGTGGATCTCTTTCCATATATTAGGCTACCCAATGCAAGACATAGTAATCAATGGGTACTAGAAAGATGAATAAGCTTTAGATGGTGATTTGGATGCATACATCCTCTAACAACCATAGATTACCTTAGCTTGCACTAATTAAACTACAGCGTGGAGAGAGTTGCTAATGTTGTAATAGCTCGTGTAAGCATAAAAAATGGTGATTATATCACTTTTTAATGGTTTAATATATATGTCTTTTTTCTTTTCCCTTTTACAGTTAGATGATTAGTAGTTAAGGGTTTAATTTTATTTTATTTTTTATATGCAGTGTGCGTTCACGCACAAACAAAATAAAAGCACTTATAAAGTAATATAACAATTATACTGAAAAGTATTATTATTATTATTATTATTATCTTTTGTTTTAAAAAAATTAGCGCTACACAGGACAGACATCTAAGCAGCTTTTTCTCAAATATTCTATAGATTTTTGCTTCCAGATATCAAAATTATTATTGATAATTTTTTTACCCCTTAACTCTACTTTAAGATGCGAAATTTTAAAGATTTTAAACTTCAATAACAGAAGTTTAATATTTATAGAAAAAGAAATTCAAAGAACTGAGTAATTTATTATTTTATTAATTTGTTCTTACTTTTTCCCTTATATATGTATATATAAGAAAAGTTTTAGGTGCCTTAACAAATTATAATAACTATGCTTTTTCATTTTAATATATATAAGTGTGTGCATAATTATTTTTCAACTAGCAATCAACAAAATAAGCAGTTTTCGCATAAGAAAGTCAAAGTTTTGCTGTAAAATTGGATTAATATAATGAGATTGTATGTCGTTGCAATCCTATTAAAACTTCAAATTATTTTTCCACAATTAATACATTATTTTTCATATATACATTTATGTAGGGAATTAAAGAAGTGCCTTTCTAGTATCATATACTGCAACCTTGTGAAATGAGTGATTATTAGATATCAATAGTTTTAAATCCTTGCCCCAGACTTATTTTTCGTTCTTGCTTATATCAGTGAGATGTTATGATTCAAATCTACAAGGATGCAGTTTGCTAAAACAGACTGCTTTTCTTAATAATATAATAGTGTAATTAGTTAGGTAATCAAGTGATATTATCTCTTGGTTCAGATATATACTGGAAAATTAGCAAATGGTTAACAAATAAATGTAGAATCATTGTAATGGGAATGATAGATTTTCTTTATGCATTCATGCACATATATGTGTATGCTTTATAAATGCTGTTCAATTTACTAGTTTGACATTTCTCCAAGACACTTATTTGAGATATCATCCTAGATAAATATATAGGATTTAAATTATTATTTAAATTTTATCCCAGATGTAAATTTTAAATGACTAATTTGATGCATCACTATAGCAACAGATTCTAGAGATTAAGATTCATATAGTATAGAGCAGTTCTGTTACTGCTGAAATTTGAGCATCATACAACCTACCAAGCATCAAATCAGTGAATAACTTTGCTCTGTGTAGTTTATAGCAGTGATACAGTAATGGGTTTAAGAGCTAATGAGCCATATATTACAACCCATCTTAAATCACTTCTCATACTTGTACATCATATGACTTCCCAAACATCAAATCATTAAATTACTTTGGTTTGTGTAGTTTAAAGCAGGGATAGAGTAATAAACTTAATAGCCTAAAGATTTATAAATCACAGATCCATTCTGACACTTCTAGTGCTGAGCATCTCATGATCTTCAAAATTGTATTCTGTGTAGTTTAGCGAGTATCAAAATCAATTGATCACAGTTCAGTTCTGTCACTTCTGGGGTTCAAAATTTTTATGAACTCCTAAGCAATAAATGATTTTAATATTTTGGCTGTGTGTGTTCTAATGTAGAGATAAAGGAAAAGACTCTAGAGCACAAGATCCATGGAACACAGCCCAGCCTTGCTACTTACAAAGCTCACACTTCTAGGCAATAAACCATCCCAGCACCTTGTATAGTTTCACACAATGGTAGAATGGCTGACTCCAGAGGTCAAGGTTAACAAAATATGGCTCAGTCTATCCTGGTCTTTGAATTTCTTACAAATCTCCTAGCAATAAAACCATTTTGATTATTTTTTAAAGAATAATTTCAGTTATTAATTCCAGCATGAATATTATTTATTTAAACCAACAAAAAAATCACATGACCTATCACATGCTGTCAGCTTATGTATTGCTACTTTGTAGCAACTTTTGCATCCTCATGTTACCATTTGCTATAAGCTTTAGAAAGCAACAGTGGTGGCATGATGACAGTGCTTAATAAATTCCTATCTGTTGCTTTCTATTTAAAATTCCCAGACTGAGTGATAGAAGCATTAGACCCTAAGGTCCAGTTGCACTGTTTCAAAATCCAAAGTTTCTCATTCATAAAAGACATAAGCTTGAAATTAGTCTGGGGATTTTGAATACAAAAGCAAAGAATAGGGATTTATTAAAAACTGTTATTTGGAAACTATGATTGCTTTCTAAAGCTTATACTAAGTAGCTAACAGAAAATAGAAAAGTATGCTGTTATTTATTTAACTTTTTTTTTTACTTCTTATGCAGTGTATTAAACATACTACAAAACTTTATAGCCACACACTGATTTTAAACATGCATATGTATATAAAATAAGTAAAGTCTTATTTTTGGCAGAATCCATCTTCATGCTGAAATTTATCAATTGATATAATAATGGTGAACATTTTTTTATCTAAGAAGATTTACTTAAAGCAATATGTTTAAGAAATGTTCCACTTGTAAATTGAATTGAAGTTACTTGTAATGAATAGTTGAAGCATAATAAACATCACACAATCAACATTTCCTATGCTTGCTTATAACTGTTATTAAAACAGGCAAAACTCTCTATACAGTATTGTCATTCAGTGCAAGCCAGAGTAATCAATGGATGCCAAAAGTAGAGATAAAAGGTGTTCTGTAGAGTTGCATTAGATCCTAAGATCTAGGTGCAGTGCTCTCAGATCCAAAGCTCTTCACTGATGAAGGCTACAAGCCAGAAACTAGTCTGGGGATATTGGATGAGTAGGCACTAGATGGGGATTTTATGCACAAGCCTTCTGACATCCATTGATTTCTCTGGCTTGCACTGAGTGGCAATACTGTATGTAGAGTTTTTCTTGTTTAGATGAAGCATGATGATAAGGACAAAGGTGGTCAGGAATATAGGCCAACTGATGACAGCTGATTTTGTCAGAAATGCATTTTGGGGGTCATTTACTTTCTCACATCTTTATCCATATGGTTTAAGTGTATGTGCATGTCTATGCTTTTGTGTATGTATGTATGTATGTATGTATACATATTGAAAGTAATAAAATCATCACCATCATCCAGTGCCCTAAAAGGGGAAGGCGTCAAAAAATTGAAATCACTAAATAAAGAAAACCTGTCAGGTTGAAATTTCTGGTTGAGATTCTCAAAGAGAAAAGTCGTTTATACTATATCTGTTTTCACTTGGTCTTGCAGATTATTATTATACACACAAGTTTTATCTATTTACATATGAGCTACAATTATTCTAGACTCTAATAAAATAATAAATCGATTTCTTAGTGTTTTATAACCTGAGTACTCTTATTTTTATTTTCTTTTAATCATAAAATATTTACCATTATTGTTTCTTATTTCAAAATTTAACTAGGAAATAATTTTATCTCTGTGTTATAAAAACTATGGCTAGCAAATTTAAAAATACAAGGTTGAATAAATATTTTATATCAGCGTTAATCTAATAAATGCGTGGATATAAAATGTATTTATGCATTCCAGGATACGATAGAGTAAATATGGTGTTATTTACACCATCTTGTCCAAAAATAGTTTATGTTTCAGATAGCATTAATACAATAATCATGTACTCAATCCTGATAAGTTTTAGTTTAAGTTTATATTTCAAATATGACCTTTAATATCATGAATGTGAAATAAAATGACATGATTATTTAAGAACGACAAAGAAAAATATTAAAATTAGCAATCAATTTATTGCGTAATATAACAATCAATAACATGAACAAATAACAACAATAAAAAATCATCATTATCAACCATTATCAATCCACTGCAGGATGAAGGTCTCTCCAAGTTTAATCCATCTTCTCTGATCTTTAGCTTCTCTTCTTCATATCACCCCTGCACACTTTCTTATTTCATCCATCCATCTCTCATGTGGTCTCTTTCTGGGTCTTTTATAAACTTTTGGAATCCAGTTTAAGATTTCAATTGTCCATCTGTTATCATGTCTTCTAGCAATATGTCCAGCCCAACTCCACTTCAGTCTTTTAATTTCTTCAATGAGGACAGTAACACTTGTTTGTTCTCTTACCCATATATTGTGTTTTCGATCTCTTCTTGTTATTCCCAACATGCATCTCCATACTTCCTTGAATGGTCTGAAATCTCTGTATTGCTCTTCTATTAAGTGTCCAAGTCTCAGATCCATAAGTAAGAACTGGTAAACCACATTTATTAAAAACCTTTCTTTTCAAACACATAGGCATATTTCCTTTTAGGATCAAGTTATTTCTACCAAAAGCACTCCAACCAATTTTAATTCTATGATTAATTTCATCCATTATGTTTCCATCTGTGTTAATAATATGACCAAGGTATTTGTAACTGCTAACTTCTTCTAACTCATCATAATCAATCTTTATTTTTATACTTTGAGAAAATCCATTAAACATTACTTTAGTCTTTTTAACATTTATCTTTAGTCCTACATTCCTACTTTCATCTGATAACTCCTGCAACATTTCCTGCAACTCTAAAGCATTATTTGCAAAAACAACTACATCATCTGCAAAATCTAAATGACTTAAATAATCTATGTTTACTTTCACTCCTTTAGATTCCCATTTTAATTCACAAAATACTTTTTGCAGCATTGCTGTAAAAAGTTTTGGAGATATAGAGTCACCCTGTCTGACACCCTTCTCAATGTTGACTTTCCCAGTAGCATTATGTAATCTAATTGTTGCTGTTGCATTTTTATAAATATTCTTTAAAATATGTCAATATCCTGGATCTATACCTTGATGATCCAATGCTTTAATCACTGAAGAAATGTTTATAGAATCCAATGCCTTTTGATAATCTACAAATCCAAAGCATAATGGCAACTCATATTCATTTGTCCTTTCTATAACTTCTCTTAATACCCGGATATGATTTACTGTACTAAAATCACTTTTAAATCCAGCTTGTTCTCTTGGTTGGTGGAAATCCAATGTTCTCCTGTAGACGAGTTGTAATTATCTTGGTAAACTTTTTATATAAAACTGATAAAAAACTGATAGGTCTATAATTTCTAATATCTTCTTTGTCACCTTTTTTAAATATTAATATTAATACTGCATTCGTCCAATCATCTGGTACATCTTTATCATTTAGACATTTGGCATATAACTTTGCTAAAAATATTCTATTTCTTCAGCTGTTTCTTTTAATATATCAATTATAATTCCATAATTATATTGCTTATAACACTTCTTTCATATACACTTCAATGCAAACAAATTTCCTTAAACTTCTTTATTTTCTTTACAGTTTTGACTGTCCAGCAGTCTTCATCAGAGCTCTATACCACTTTCATTACATATGTCAATATTACTCTTTATCCCAAACTTGTCTTTCTTCTTCCTAATACTTTGTGTGATTCTCTTCTTATCAGAAGTATACTCTCTTATTCTTCTCTTTCACTTTCTTTGCATATCTTCATATAATCGTATATATATATATATATATATACGATATATATATATATATATATAATATATATATATATATATATATATATTGCTTATAAAACTTCTTTCATATACACTTCAATGCAGACAAATTTTCTTATATGAAGATATGCAAAGAAAGTGAAAGAGAAGAATAAGAGAGTATACTTCTGATAAGAAGAGAATCACACAAAGGATTAGTAAGATGAAAGACAAGTTTTGGATAAAGAGTAATATTGACATATGTAATGTAAGTGGTATAGAGACCTGGTGAAGACTGCTGGACCGTCAAAACTGTAAGGAAAATAAAGAAGTTTAAGGAAATTTGTTTGCATTGAAATGTATATGAAAAAAGTGTTATAAGCAATATATATGTGATTATATGAAGATATGCAAAGAAAGTGAAAGAGAAGAATAAGAGAGTATAATTCAATAATTACCTGGAGCCTTTCATTTCTTTATACATTTAATTGCATGTCTCACTTCTTCATTTAAAATTCTGGGCAATTCGGAAGATGTAATAGACATAGGGGGTACTTGTTCTTTATTACTATATAATTCTTGATAAAAGTCTTCTACCAATTTCATGATGTCATCTCTCTTTTTAGTAATAATTCCATCTTTTTTTCTTATTGCAGATATAAATTTCCTACCAATACCAAAATGTTGTTTTACACTCTTGAGACTTTTATTTTCATCTACAGCTTTCCTTGCTAGTTCACAGTTATATTTTTTAATATCATTTTCAACTCTTTTCCACACCATTTTACAAAATTCGAGATATTCAATCCTTTTTAATATATCATTTTTATATATCTTCATATTCCTTCTTTTTTTCATAAATTCTCTAGTCTCAGTAGAAATTTTATTGGTCACTTGCTGCTTCTTTCTACCAGCTATCTTTGTTGGAGTTTTTAAAAGTGTATCAGTTATTTTCATATTAATTTAATTTAAATATAAATCATGTTCAAAATCGACTAATGCTTGAAACCGATTTGTAAGTTTTAATTTAAATTCATTGGAATGTTTCTGAAGATTAGAAATATCAACTGTAAATAATGTTTTTAGTAATAATTTTTGTCTCTCTAGTTTTGCATTAACATGTATCTTACATCTTATTAATCCATGATCACTTCCTGTGTTAAATTTATTAAGAACATTACAATCTTGAAATATGTATTTTCTGTTAGTCAAAATATAATCCAATTCTGCTGTACCTTCATTTGGATGCTTCCATCTCCATTTCCTCTTAACCTTTTTCTCAAAAAAAGAATTCATAATATAAAGTTTTTCTTTTCTGCAAACTCCACAAGTTTATGTCCTCTCTCATTTCTATTACCATAAGCAAAATTACTTACAGAACTTTCGTCTTTCATTTGTTTGCCAATTCTAGCATTAAAGTCTTCCATAACAATTTTAAAATGTTGTTTACTCTGATCAAAAGCCTTTTGTACATCCATATAAAAATCTTCTACTACTTCATTACAATGAGAATTTGTTGGGGCATAAACCTGAATCATCTGCATTTAATAAGTACTACTGTTTGTTCCCTATATTCGGGATATATTTATTTTTGTCATCCTGCCTTGGAAAGACATGCATAATTATAAGATTAGGTTGTACTAGTATTTCACAAAATAATCATCAATTTAATATTGAAAAATAATAATTATTGTAGTCATAAAAAATCAATGTCTTATGAACATTCTTTTACCAACCAATAAATTATTTACAAACCTCATTTATAAACAATGGAGAAAACTTCACTCTTTTATAAAGGGAAGCAGATGTAAGTCACTGCTTAGCAGACCTAGATGATAATTTACCACAGTAGGCTTATTTACTTTTGCTTCGAGATCCTTTAGTGTATTAAATTTTAGGATTAAACATTAAAAGTATTACTATAAATATTCAAATAAAAAATAGTCATAGATCACATGACCTCATTCTTTTAAGCTTGTAAGATATAACTAATGTACATTGCTAATTGCTCAACAAGCTTTGTGATAAATGCTTAGCCAGAGAAAGCATTTAAAATATCTCTGCCAGGAAACGCCCCCCCCCTCCAATTTCTGATCAATGGTTTTGCGCTTTGGCATTCCTCAGAGAGGCGCTAGGATAGTAAAATTATTATTTTGCTAACATGAATATACTTAAATCATTAGGCTGCTTTGTTAAACACTAGATAATAAAAGAAAATTAATACTATCAAGTATAAGTGATATATAAAATATTTCTTATAGATTTAATCACCTACGTAAGGATAATTAATTCCACTTAACTTTGAGGTCAAAAATTAAAAACTCATAAGTTATTGTTAATATTTGGCAATAACCATATAATTTAAGTTTGTTAAAGACTTACAATTATAGAGCCAGATTCTAATATAACGTATATTTAATCCCTTTCCATCTTAACACTAATCATAATATTAAATAAAATATTGTCTTTTATCTGAATACAATAAAATCTGAGAAAGGTTTTATTACAGCAACAACTACTATAATATGAATCCATTAGGAAAGTAGAAAGCAAATTAAAATTATTTGGTTTATTGAACAATTCATTCCATTTTTATAATATTTCCATTCTGGAAATCGCTTAAAAATATTAAATTCCATTTATGCTTATTAATCCAAGATAATCTATTCTTAAGGTTACATATAACTTGATCATTTACTAGGTCTAATATTTGTTTAGAGAATCTATAATTTGTAAATAGCATTTAAATATTTCTTTATAATCTATTATCCTGTAAGTATTAGTCATATATTTAGCAGAGATAATCCTTAATCCAATTACTTAAACATTAAATACAATTTTGTAGTTTGTTGTAAGTAGAAATTTAGCTTCTTTCCACAGATTTTATCATTTTTATCCATCAATTTAGTTTAGCACTTTATTAATTCAAAATATAAAATTTAATACATTCTTTAATCCATTAGGTTAATAATTCTTATTGAATCACTTATAAAGCAAAGTTTTTATCCATAGAAAATATTATCTTTATCTTTTTAAATTAAAATGTTTATTTAGCAACAAATTTATAATTAGTATATTTTGAGTTTAAAAAACTACTGCCATTGAAGATGAGATCAAATTCACGTCTTTGAGACTTATAGATATTCTTTTCTATGGTAAAGGAAAAATTATTATATAATAGTTTATGAAAAATTCTTTAGCAACTTAATTTAAATTAAGAAATTCAATTTTTCAAAAATATCCATTTATTTATTATTATCTTTCAATTGAAGAAAACCCAGTGATTTGTTAAATATTGAGACAGCAATTTCATAAGTCAATTTGACTATTTTCTGCTAACAGTTGATTATAATAAATAAGATTTATGAATTTAAATCAATGACAATTTCTGGTTATTTTGTTGCAATCCTACTTTCTTCTGAAATGATGATGAGTAGTCAGATGCCCAGCCAAGGACGTCTGTCCAGCTATAACTTTAATCTGCCATCAAGTAGATGAAGATCAAAATGGCTATTCAAAATTCTGGACTGCCAGACTTCTACAAGGAGTGAAAACTTTTACAGACCGTCAGATTTTTTCAAACTTCACCTTTTATACCTGTGATTACATGATATCTGGATGCCCTCTTCTCCATCATGTATCGGAAACTTCTTCCATTGTTAGTGAAATATTAAAAGAGATTGTCATGGTTTATAGTGCTCAAAACATTGGAGTTAAGATTTCTAAACCAGGTTGATAAAATTTTATTTCCAGGATGATAAAATTTCATTTCCTGGCTTTAAGAAAAATAATTTTACAAATATTTATTCAACATAAATAAATAAATCACAAACTCTAAATTTCTGATATTAATTTCACACATTTAAATTGACTTTTAAGTTAAATAATTTATTATCTAACAAATATTTTAGCAATTAAATTAATCTTTGCTAAATAAAATCTTAAACAACAAAATACAAAAACATTCAAGCACACATGGTTGCACACAACATATAAAATGTAATGATTTTCTTTTACACATAAATAAAATATAATGTTGCATTTATAACCCTATTCTCTATTTCTATTTTTGAATTATTAGTTGCATGTGTATAGCATGTCTTTTGATTTATGTAAACTATAATTTCATCTCTTAATAAAAATAGCAACAAAACATATGTATTTTCTTTATACAAATTTAGAGTCTTACAAAATAAGCTTGTAAAGCTATTCTAAATGTAAAACAACCAATTTACAGTGAGTCTTTAAGGTAACTATATATATATATATTTATATATATTGTGCACTTTTTATTAGCTCAGTGTATTCTAAAATAAAATTTTAATGTATAATTTTAAATTTTACAAATCCAATAATATTTACTTATTAAAAGAAGACAATAATGAAATATTAGATCATAGGGTTTGAACTCGAATTTAGCTAATAGAAATTTATAAATGATTTTAACTCAAAATACATATAGAAAATAACCTACAGAGTCATATATATGCAGATGGATGAACAATTAATATTATTTAGTATTTAAAACCAGTGAAGTTTAAATTGTAATTTTGTAAATACAATGCGTTATATAAAGACGAATGTTTATTGTTTGTGCGCATTTGATTTTAAAAATAGAAATTATTTATCTTCAAATCTTGCTATATTCAAAAGTAAATAAATAAGGTTTAATTTTACAAAATATTGATTTAAAATTAAAACAGTAAAGTCTATCTTTATTTAATTTCTAAAAATATTGTATTTTAATATTTAAAAAAAAAAAAACGGAAAATCGGTCATTTTAAAATAATAAACCAAAAACTTTCAAAATAAATAATTGTTTCATAAAAAAAAGTGGGAAAATATTAGCCAATCAAAGAGTTTCAAACAATCTTGGAATATGAAATTCAAGAGAGCGGGGGGGAAAAGAAAGAGCTTTTTGATGGTAAAGTTTAAGTAACTAAGTTTTTTTTTCTTGGTGATATATATATATATTTTTTTTTTAAAAAAAAAACAAAGTTGGATTAAAAATTCCTAAAACCTTATGATTTACAACTCTATATCAATATACATAGATAATTATAAGCTCTGTTGTTAAAATAATGGAATAAATTAATCGTTTTTCTACTGGGCAAGTCAATAATCGGAATTCCCAATAATCTCTTGAAAATTAATAAGTATTGAAGAAATAATCGGAGATGAATAATCAACGAATATATTCATGGAAAAATAACAATAATCATGCCATAGGGAAAATGAACTGCAGTAATACACAAAAGGAAATAAATAAACACCGTAAATATCCAGTAAGGATAGATAAAAGAATAGTAAATTTCTTGGAAACAGTTAAGTATATATATTTAAAATTTAATGGAACTAAAAATGAAAAGTGTTCATTATTATTCTGGATGTATATAAAATCTTAATTACAATGTGAAATAGAATTATTTATTTGGAGCCCAAAACGTGACATGACACATTCTTAAGTGAAATCATAAATGTGCCTTTTATTATAGAGAGAAATATGTATCATCTAAAATAAGTAAGGCAAGCCACAAATAAATTTTTATTACTAAACAAAGAACAAAACGAAGGATTATTGTTGTAGCAACTTAAATACCTCGCGAATCTTCGGATAAGCAGAATCTTCAAAAAATAAGGAAAATAAAAATGTTCTAATAAGTTTATGGAGTGTAGAACAACTAGAAAATTTAAAAGTGTTCTTATACGTTAGCTGAGAGTTTAAAAGAGAACTTCTTTCTAATGTTGGTATTTATATTTTTAATCTATGATTTGTTAGTATAATAGGGGAGGGGAAGAGAACTAAATCATTTAATATGGAATTAATTCAAGTGTTGTTATATTAATAGTTATTTAATAATTCGGTTAAGTTTAAAGATTATGAATCCTTTAAATAAACAAATATACTCGATATTTTAGTATGAAAAGGGTATTTAAAATGATATATACATACTCCAAAGAGCAGGTTATATTTACATGTACAAATGGATAAACTAAAAAAACAATGATTTTGTTCTTATGTGAAAGATCAAAGTAGTAATTTTGTGTGCTTACCAACCTCCAGAATTATAACCCTATGTTCTCATTTATTTTTTGTATTGTTACTTAATTATCAAGTACTACTATTATGTAGAGGTTGAACTAATGAACCATGAATGGGAAAAAAAATGATTGTTTAATAAACTGAATATGTGATATATAGTTCACATACATAGGGATAAATATCTCAACATATAATGGGAAATCATTAGTTTTGTTTGATAATAATACTCCAAAGATTAATTTTCTGTTGTTATTATTATTATAATATATATGTTTTATTTTGTTATGTTATTTTAAATTTGATATTAATGGAAATGTTTATTATCATTTGTAAGGAATATTATTAAAATTATTGTTTTAAAAGTTTTATTAAATTCCAATTGCTGTATATCTTTTCTGGGCTCATTTTCACCACATCACACAACTTAAAATGTACAGTCAAAATTAAAATGAAAAGTCAATTCAATTTAAAGCAAATCTAATAGTTTAATAAGCATAAATCTCTTAGTAAAGATTTTTTTTACTTGTTACATGCTGCCTTGATCTTATAGGTCATTGATGACATTGCCAATTATTAAAGTGTATTTATTAATATAAAATTAAATGATACATTAGTTATTAGTGTAAGTATTAGGGTTAATCGCAGTTTAGTTAATAATATTATTTTAATATTCAGAATTAAAGAACATACATATAAAGCTTGACTATGAATTTAAATTATAAGCCTTTCTTAATTTGTACACTATCCATGGAAATCTGTAAAATCCCTCTTGATATTCCATAGGTAGTATGAATAATGAATAAATCAATGATTTTCCTGAGATCTTCTTATTTTAAAGTTATCCTTGTGATTATTGCCAATCTTAATCATTAAACATAATATGAATCAAAGTTCATCTGTAATTATCTAACAGATTAATTTAATGAGTGATTGAATTAAAACTTAATAGTTATAAATATAAAATAATATATTAGATATTATTGTTAGTCATGAGAGTATGTAGATACTTAATAAGGAGGAGTATCTGGGTATTCTTATGCCATTGAACAAGTATTTTGTATTTGTTTAATGTTAAGGGGATGTGATCTGTTTATAGGTAAATGAGTCTCATATTGATTATATTTAAAACATATCTTATTTTAGAAATGTTTACTCATGTCAAAGTAACATGGGATAAATACTAATCTTATCTAAATTTAATTGTTATAGTTAAGGAAAATGGTTGGGATATAGTAAGTTTATTAATAGAACCTAACCCGAATCCAAGTAGGGCCTAATATAAAAGGGACTTGGAAACTCTGCTTAGGGTCGTACCACCTATAGACAGGCCACAATATATATATATATATATTAAAGATAGCCCAATGTGTATGTGAATATAGCCTGGGGAGGCAGATTTATTCCCTTTATTTAATATATATGTTTGTACCAGCATATTGGATGCCTGTGTTTTGATTTAAATTCTGTAATTTTTTCTTCCCAATATAAATGAGAATTTTCCTAGTAGAAAAGGATATCTTAATCAAAGGTTAATACATTTTGTTAAATTTGTATAGTTAAAAGTACAGAAAATGCTGCATAGTTGATTTATTTCAAAGTTGTCAGCGCTTTATAATAATAGCTTTACATTTATAAGTCATGTTTGTCTAATCGCAGGTGGTTAAAAATGAGACACTGCCTTTCTCCTGTGATGGTTTAAATGGATTTGTACAATTGAATATTTGATTATAACATCAGGCACACAATAGACTCAAGCTCTGATTTAAGCATGGTCTGTAAGATTTGGTGTATATAGTATTTATGCTCTAAACTTAAGTGATTCGCATAGGTTTTTAAAATTCTTATGCAACGGGAGAGTGCACAGAGATTTATAATATTTAAGAAATAGCTATCAGAGATTGACTTCAGTTTGAATAATTTTAAACCCCATGATTGAACTTTACTGTCTGAAATTAATACAATAAAATGTAGATAGTAAGACTTGATAACTGGAATAAAAATAGTATAAAACATGAAATGTATAAAATAGAATAATGTATTTATGTTTATTAAATCTAGTAAAGTTTTAAAAAATATTATTTGTGTGTTAAAATATTTTTATTTTAAACTCCTAATTGTGAATTTCAGAGCAAATAATTAAATATCATTAATTGCAATTAGTTTGATATTATTTTTTTTTTTGGAAAAAAAAAAAAAGATTTTATCTATATACTTGAATTTTTGAATTGCAATTAACAAATAATTTGAATTAAAAGAGTAAAAATAAAAAAAAAATATTTATTTTTATTACTGTTTGATCCAGTTTAACCTTGGCATTATTTAGAAATAAATAATGCCAATGAGAATTGCCAATTCCTCAACAAGCTTTGTGATAAATGCTTAGCTAGAGGAAGCATTTAAAATATCTCTGTCAGGACCCCCCCCCAAACCTCTGACCATGGTTTCGTGCTCTGACACTGGGTCTTGACAGAGATATTTTAAATGCTTTCTCTAGCTAAGCATTTATCACAAAGCTTGTTGAGGAATTGGCAATCCTCATTGTTTATACTTACAAGCTTAAGAGTATAGATCATGTGATCTATGACTCTCATTTTGACTAAATAATGTCATTCTCATTTTGTAGCAAATGAACAAAGTCTATATTAGGTTATCATTAAAAGTATATTAGAAAACACTACTGAAGAATTATGACCATGTAAAAAAGTATATTAATAATTCCAGTAAATAAGCATTATATCTTATTATAAAAAGATGGAAAATATTCACTGTAGTGCAGATACTTTTATAATAAAGAACAATATCATTTTTTTAAGTATTGGATGCAACCAAACATACCTGGAAATGTGAAACTACAGTATAAACTTGGAATGTCTTTGCATGTAAAACTTATCTGAAGTGAAGCATTTTAAAAATAATCTTCTTGTTGTGTTTAGTCTGAAAGTACAGACCCTACCTACAGAAAATAACACTAGCATCAGTATTATAATAAGGAGCTGTGATTATGGGAACTTAGATTTCCTGAAAATGCTCAGACTACTAATTAAAATTATTAATTATATAGCTTCATTACATGTGCATAAAGCACAATTATAGAGTTATAATATTTATTACATTTACAAATATATACAATATAGAATGATATAGTTCTAATGTGAAGCCTTGGATCTGGGTCTTCACAATCTACTGCTTCCAGCAACACCTGATAGCTTGCCTCACAGGTAGGGAGAATGACTCTTCCAGCTGTTCCAGACAGCTTTCCTCAAGTTAGCAGTAATCTGAGCTATGTCTGGATCTTATGTGGACTTGCCTAGCTGTGTGGACAAATAGCATATTGCTATTGTCAAAATGCTTACTGCTGTTTAGGTTAGCAGGGCTTCTCCTGGAGAACATGTACCATCTTTTTAGGTTAGACAGACATTCTCTCCCTTTTCCTCCAAAAGGCTGACTATTTATCACCAGATCCCCAACCACACTAGAGCATTCAGATTCAATGATCATACTTTCTTATTGACCTGTAGTAATCATTGACTATATGTTTATCTGTACATCAGGCTATTGGCCAGCAGAAAACAATACTCAATCTGATCAGATAGAACGAATCTGGAATTGTCCACTTCTGAGGGAAAGGAGAACTATAACACTACTAGAAAAAATGAAAGCTAGATTTTGCAATAGACACTGTTTTATTCAATCCAATGATGTTAACTGGACTTGCAGACATATACAAATTTGTTACATTTTTATTTGGAGTAAATAATATAGATAAAAATAAGTTTCACAAATGGAACCTAGAATTTAAAAGCAACTCAATAATGCCATGAAATTATAGACATGGATAAACTACACGAATGTGGTTAAGATCCTTCTACAACAAAAAAGATCATATCTTTGATAGACTTGCTCACCACTGATTTATATACAACTGAATCATACACGTGCAATCAAAATTGTTATGTGTATAATCATATGCACATATTTTTTGCAATTCAGTTCAAGAATACAAGTAGAATATTAGTTATATTTAAAGCAGTTAATTTTCATGCACATAAATAATGTAATTTTGTATATTCTTTCCTTTTACAAACAAATTTAGTGTGAATATACATTTATAAATGTTTTTTTATTTGTTTCGTATTTTTTATTTTTTTAAGGTTGAAACTATGTTTATGCTAATTTTTATTTTATGTTATTAAATTATTCATTTTTATTAAAAATTAACATCTTGGTATGTTTTTTCTTTTTTTATTCTATATTATATTACAAAATATATCTAGATATTCTGTAACATAAGCTATAAATTCAATTTTGGTGATTTCTATTATTAATTAACAGCTAGGAAGATAAAAGAATCATCATGGATAATAATAGATATCAAATGGGTTGGATTTGTCATGTATTTTTATACCTGATCTATAATTTCCCTTATAACTGGCACTTATTAATCTTATTAATAAACATAACCATCATCATGTAACCCATAGGTCAAACATTAGGGAGATAATATTGAGAATTAGGGTTAGCCATTCATTTCAAAATGAATGAGCTGATTCCAATACAATATATATATATATATATATATATATATATATATATATATATATATATATATATATATATATATATATATATATATATATATATATATATATTAAATTTTAATGGTAAATACAATATTATATTTTAAATTCTTTTGTAGCACTTTCTATTATGTGGTAATCCTCATCAGCTTTAACTGAATTTCAAATTTTGTAAACTTAATGTTACATATATTTCCATAAGCTGTGTATGGCCATATTTGCAACTTGTCTATTAATAACATCATTCTTATATTTATCAATCAAAATTGCCTCTTTAATTTTCCTCTTTTTATGATTTCTTTCTTCCATTAATATTTTTATTTCACTACTATTAAATGTAAACTTATAATTACAAGTTTTTTTTATGGTCAAAGAAAACTGAAGCTGTATTAAATTGACTATTTACATTATTTTTAATTCTATTATATAATAATTGATGCTCCGCGATTCACCGATATATAATTTCTAATATCCACATAAAATCTGATAAATTATATTACTTCTTTGCAATTTAGGAATTATACTCTTAGAATTATTAATCAGTCGATTATCATTCAGAGGCACACAAAATAAAATATTATACTTTTCTTTAAATATATTCTTAATTGATTTAGATTGCATGTTATTTATAAATGGCATAGATATCCACTTTTTATTATCTAAAGTAACACTGCAAACTCTCTTCTTCTTATTAAATGAATTTACTGTACACAAGATTTGGTTTTTATCATAACCAACCTTTAAAAGTTCATTAGCAAAGAGTTCAATATTTAAATTTTTATCACTCTTATATTTACACAATTTATCATTGCGATGCAAAAACGATTTCAGACTTGCCATATTATGCATCATTGGAACACGTGATTTAAAATGAATATATCCTCTTTCTCCAATAGGTTTAAAAATTAATTTATAATTTAAATCAGTTGCATCTCTAAATATTTGTAAATCCAAAAATTTTATTTTTTCATTTTGTTCATTCTCAATAGTCCATTTTAAATTGTTTAAATTATTCAGATTATATAAAAGAACATCAATAATGTCTTTAGGACCACAAACAAAAACATATAATATCTTCATATTTCGACAATGTAAAATTACAAATTTGTGCTACCATAGGTAATCTCATTGGCCATCCTTTACCAATTTTTTATATGTTACAATAATATTATCACTTATAAATTTTAGTGATTCAATAATAAAATTTATTAAATGTTTATTTACAGACATATTAATTAGTTCAATTTCAATTAAATTAATAGATTCAAGATGATCAATTGTTCTATATAATTTTTTTACATCCAATGAAGCCAACAGATCATTATAATTTATTTTATATTTTTAATTATATCAACAAATTTGTAAGAAGATGCAATTGTATATCTTCCAAAACCCAACATATCTTGTAACAATTTACTAATATATTTAGCTGTTTTATACATAAATGATCCACCAAAATCAATCATTAGTTAAGAGGATTTCCTACTTTTTGAAGTTTAATATTAGCAAATATTCTTGGGCATATAGATGTAGATGGATATATATCATAGTATGTACAAACATTCATAAAATGACTTTTAGCCTTCTTTAAAATACTATTTATAAATTTCACACATTGTCCCTCTGTGTTATAACTATCAATAATATCAAATCCCAATTTACTCATTTGTATTTCAATTTTATCATTATATGCATCTTTTTTAATAAAACACATTCATAAACCCTTGTCTTCTTTCAAACATATACTTTGCTCAGTTCTAAGAAGATTTTTAAATTCAGAAATATGAAGATATTATATTTAATTCTTATAATTTGAAGATATTAAAATTATACTATATATGTTGATGATGTTTTTGTTTGTGGTCCTAAAGACATTATTGATGTTCTTTTATATAATCTGAATAATTTAAACAATTTAAAATGGACTATTGAAAATGAACAAAATGAAAAAATAAAATTTTTGGATTTACAAATATTTAGAGATGCAACTAATTTAAATTATAAATTAATTTTTAAACCTATTGGAGAAAGAGGATATTTTCATTTTAAATCACGTGTTCCAATGATGCATAATATGGCAAGTCTGAAATCGTTTTTGCATCGCAATGATAAATTGTGTAAATATAAGAGGGATAAAAATTTAAATATTGAACTCTTTGCTAATGAACTTTTAAAGGTTGGTTATGATAAAAACCAAATCTTGTGTACAGTAAATTCATTTAATAAGAAGAAGAGAGTTTGCAGTGTTACTTTAGATAATAAAAAGTGGATATCTATGCCATTTATAAATAACGTGCAATCTAAATCAATTAAGAATATATTTAAAGAAAAGTATAATATTTTATTTTGTGTGCCTCTGAATGTTAATCAACTGATTAATAATTCTAAGAGTATAATTCCTAAATTGCAAAGAAGTAATATAATTTATCAGATTTTATGTGGATATTAGAAATTATATATTGGTGAATCGAGATGTTCTGCGGAGAAAAGATTGAAGGAGCATCAATTATTATATAATAGAATTAAAAATAATGTAAATAGTCAATTTAATACAGCTTCAGTTTTCTTTGACCATAAAAAAAACTTGTAATTATAAGTTTACATTTAATAGTAGTGAAATAAAAATATTAATGGAAGAAAGAAATCATAAAAAGAGGAAAATTAAAGAGGCAATTTTGATTGATAAATATAAGAATGATGTTATTAATAGGCAAGTTGCAAATATGGCCATACATAGCTTATGGAAACATATATAACATTAAGTTTAAAAAATTTTAAATTTATTTAAAGCCGATGAGGATTACCATGTAATCGAAAATGCTACAAAAGAATTTAAACTATAATATTATATTTACCGTTAAAATTTTAATTTTTTTTTTTTATATATATAATATTTTATAATGGATATTGTATTTTACATTTATATATATATACACACACATGACATTTAAGATGATTATTTGCATACTAATTGTTGTTGTAAAAAATATCAAACATTACCATTTAACATTTGATAATGCATATAATAAAAGAGTGATCCACTTTTAAACTAAGTTCTTAAATAAACATCTAAATTGATTAAGATTCATTTCCCAAGCTAAAGGTTTCCATGGCAGTCTTCATCATAACCAAAAAGAATTTAACAAGATAAAACTCTCCATATAGTATTGCCACTCAGTGTAAGCCAGAATAATCAATGGATGGAAGAAGGTTTATGCACAAGATCCATATCCAGTGCCTACTAATCCAATATCCTCAGATTAGTTTCTAGCTTGTGGCTTTCATCAATGAGGAACATTGGATCTGATCATATAATGTTTAGTGGTTCAAAAATAACTTACTTTAACAATAGACTGATCTTTTATTATACTATATATTGTACAATACAAACAATAGTGTTTTTTATTTATTATAATAGTAGTTACTATTTGAACAATGTTTTTAAATATATTAAAAAAATCCACTAGAATAAAACTACAAAATTTTTAAAAATGCCTATATAAAGTTGAAGTTTAATATCCTTTGTTATAGCCAGCTTATGACATATTCCATACCTAGGATGTTGATCATAGTCATACCTGAGATTATGGCAACCATTATCATTCCCTGTCAATTTAAAATGAAATACCAATAATTTGCAAAAGTATATATAAGTAAAATATATTTAAGGGGAGCATGAGATCAAGAGATCTCTGAGAGATCAGCCAGTCACTCATTAGAAGAGCAACTAAAAGCATAATTAACCATCGACCAGCATTATAATTATAAAAGTAAGTATCAGTAATACTCATAATAAACCACTCATCATCATGGATGATCAACAACTAAAAATCAATACAATAAATCAGAATAAAATCAACAGTTCATCTTGTGGCTGGATTTGAACAATAAAAAATATAAATCAACAGTCAACTTTGTGACAGGATTGGAAATGGATTTTCTGTAGACCAGGCTAACTATTGAGCTTTTGCTAGTTTGGGCAATTATTTAAATATAACTTGGATGCACTATTTAAGTGCTAATCCATTAGAATACATAACTAGAAAATTTAAACAATAATGCTGGGATACAAAAAACATGCTGATCATCATCAATACTCAGACCACTTGTACTGGCCAACTATAAACTTAATTTCTAATAAGACTAAACTAAAATCAAATGTAGTGTATGGACTTTAAAGAATATTCTCTTTTGCACCAACCAGGATGATGATTGATCATCTCTGGATGCCCCAAAGCACTAAATACACATCCCCATTCATATCTCCATTCCATGCTCAAATCTAGCTCAGAGAACATAATCTCTATTACTGTATATAACCAAGAGATAATGCAAATACAATTTTTAACAGTTGAATACAAATTTATTAATAATATAAATAAAAAATTGAAATTAAGGCCTATAAAAATAAAATTACACATATATAAGCTTTCTGGTTTTGATTACAATTCAAAATTTCAAATGATCACAAAGCGATTTACGTAATTATTATTCAAAATTCAAATTGTTACATTGATTTACATATATGTGCACACATATGCACAATTTCTAATATACAATTAATATATTTTAATTGATATTTTACATATATGTCCTATTTTAATTTATTACAATAATATTATATTTTCTTAATTAATTTCATTTCGAAAACATACATAAATTTCACACTTATACATGTGTATAAACAAAATATAGACAATTTAGACTCTGTTATCAAATTCTATTCTATTACAGCTTTCTTTTATTGTTATAAAAGAAAAGTATAGTCAATTTTTGAGAGGTAAGAAGATTTTTATCAGGTTATCATTAACTAATTGTAAATGTTTTTAAATTTAAAAATATAGATTTAAAATGTCTATCAAATAAATTATTTAAAAACACCTCACTTTTGTATATAAGTTTATCTGTGCTTCTCTGCATATAGATACAACATCATAGGTATAACTATTTCTTTATTCAGTTGGTGTTTCTCTTGGGCAAGCTGGTTTTTGATCAATCCAGGCATTTGTCATTATCAAGTAAAGTATATAATTCAGGTATGATTTGCTTTTTCTTTTCTGCAGTTGGTTCCACTTAGACTTGGATTTGATGAACTTCAGGTCAGCAAGCTGTTTTCAAGAATACTTTTAAGGCTATGAATTTCAACACAAAGAAGTGGGTCATTTACCTCCATGTAAATTCAAACTCCACTATTGAACTGAAGAGCAGCTACTTCCTTGCATTCTTACATCTTCATGACAATTCTCTATATAATTCTACTAGCCATCTCTGCAGCTAGCTTTAGTGTTGCCATTCTTTGCTACAGCTACCAACTTTTCACAAAATGCTTTATCCAACTTTGCATTTAGCTCTTCTGCTAACCACTTCTCAGAAAATTAAGGCCAAAAGTTACTGATATTTTTTATCAGTCCTTTTTATAATCTTGGTTGGGTCAGATGATAAAAGCATAGTGACTGTTTTCAATTAACTTTAATCCTTTGGAATTTAACCAAAGGTATGCTCTATATACATGTTTTTACTTTGATATCAATTAATTAAAATATTTCAAAAATAGACATTTTTATAATTATCAGAAACATGTTTATTTTTAATTTTTTAAAATCAGAATATAAATATTAATTTTTATTTATCAGACCTTTTTTAAATATTTAATTTTATAATAAAATATTATTTTAAATCCAGAGTTATTTAACCCTTTATTAATTGTTTTTATTTCAGTGAATGTAGAAAATATCTACTACAATTTTTGTCTGTGTTTATTTCTACTTTTCCTTTACTTTATATATGCACACACACTATAGTATTGGGTGCTATGTAACCCAACTGGTTACAATATATATACCATTATACAATTACAAATATCCAATAATGCCCTCTATATTTCAATGATAGTAAACTTCAAAATGATACTTGATATTTGTAATTGTATAATGGTTTATATATTTGTATGATTATTTCAGTTAGTGTTAACAGTAACTTTATTTTCATATATATAATAATTCAAACAAATATATTTAACACAGTATTCAAAATTAAATAATATATTCTTTACCAGAAGTACTTTCAATTGTTTCACTGACAATCTTTATCAACTGTTAATACAAACGTACAAAAAATAAAAACTTGCATTACCCATCATTCAATCCATTCAAATTTCCCACAATTCTGTTGTCTTTATATTAGCTGATTGTTTATTCATTAAACCACCTCTATTCCTAAATATCATCATTGCCTCTTTAATTTTACATTTTGAAAGTACTTCTGGTAAAGAATATATTATTTGATTTTGAATACTGTGTTAAATATATTTGTTTGAATTATTATTATATGATTTAAAAATACAGACATTCAATGGTTGTAGTTATATATATACAAAACAAATTAGCTTTCCATCATTCACTTTATAAACCAACTTTTTTTCTCTCTCTTGATACAGTAGTGCCATATAGTGCAATCCATAGTAATCAATGGATGCTAAAAGATTAGTGCATAAAATCCCTATCAATTTACTACTCATTCAATATCCCCAGAGTAGTTTATAGCTTATGGATTTCACCAGTGAGAAGCCTGGGATCTGAGAGTTATACACCTAAAACAATGGATTTAATGCATCACTCCTTTAGCCACTGTTGACATTTATAATTAATTATTAAGCTATAGACTCAAACTGAAAATTCAATAATGTTTTCAATCCAGGTTACCTTACTTGTTCAGTATCTATATATTTTTATGTCTTTGATTTTTTAATAATCATAATCACGAACAACCTTTGGCTAGAATTAGTATTAAATCATTATAACATCACATGATCAAAATTTCTTATGCTTACACAATCTGATAACTCAGTAACAATTTTATACAATATTGTTACTTAGTGCCAGCCATAATAATCAATGGATGATAGAAGGTTTGTGTATCAAACCAGTATCTAGTGCCTCTTCAGCCAACATCCCTAGATTAGTTCATAGATTATGGATTTCATTGATGATCACTGCACCTAGAAAAGAATTCGGATCTAAACTATCTTTCCAGTAGCCACATTTTACATTTTTAGTTAACTATAAAGCTACAAGCACAAAATAGAAACCAATAATGTTTTCAGACCTAGCTAATTCTCTTGTATAATCATGAGTCATATTCAAAAATCTAGGTGCAGTGCTCTCAGCTCCAAGACTCCTCACTTATGAAAACCACAACATAGAAAATGGTATGGGGATATTGGATGAGTAGGCACTAGATAGGGATTTTAATGCAGAAATCTTCTAGCATCCATTGGTTAGTATGGCTAGCACTGTGTGGCACTACTGTATGGAGAGTGTTGCTACTGTTTTAATAGGCTGTGTATGCATAATAAATGGTGATCATGATATTTTTAAACATGTAGAATAATAAAGCAGATCAAAGTCATATACTATGCTGAAGCAATATACATAACTTCAATTTTAAATTGTTAATATATAAACAAATGTAAATAAGCAAGCAAATAACACAATTTTAGTGATTTGTGAGCAGACATTTTTTCATCTTTCAATGCCATATATGATCACCTTAAAAAATGTAAATACATTTTGCAATGTGTCAACAGCCATTTTTACATCTTGGAGCACTTATATGATTATGATTATTAATAAAATTTCTTATGTTTATGTTGAAAGCAAATATATTTTCCTCTTCCTTTATCATTGTTTCCAAATTTGACATCCAGCACTTCAGATAATAAAATGTTTTCTAAGCATAATGTTCCAAGTTTACAAAATTTAAGGGTTTATACTTAAAGTTGATATATATATCAAAACAAGTGTAAAGATTGTATATTCTTTTTAACAAAACTATTATTATAACTATAAGTGAAAAAAGTTATAAGAAAAAATAGAGTGCCATCCAAACCCATTTAATTGTGATAAAAGTCAGATATTTCACATTGCATTTTATTTAAAAAATTGAAATACAATACAGTAAGTTATTTTTCTTATTATTTTTTGGGGTAATAAATGAGTGAATACACACTCAATAAAGTATATACAAATGTATCCCCTCAATATATTATTAAAAACTACAGCATTATTTCTTATTAAAAAATTGTATTATAATATTTATTTCCATACACATTTTGTATATATGAAAAAGTGTCTATGTTATATGTATATACATGTTGAAAAGCACTGCACATTTGCAGTTTTAAACAATGTTTATCACAAAAATATGAACTATAATATATAATGTCAAGAATATGAACAATAATGAGATGTCCAGATTATAAACTATAATATGTGATGTCCAGGATGTATAATGTATCAAGAGGACTTGGAACCAAATATAATGAATCCACAGTTTTAAATTTGTATTATGCAAAGATCATGGAAGAGGGTGTTATTATTATTTGTTTATCTTAGTGTTTTTGAATTTTAGAATTGCTTAAGGACATTTTAGAAATCTTAATCATATGATGATAAAAAAAGTAAAAGCTATTAAGATCTCAAATACTCATTTACTTTTATTAGAAATCAATAACAAACTGTTGTTAAAACTTAAAATCAATACATTAAAATAAACCAAAAATAAAAGTTACGTAAATTTATTGTTGGGTGTGGTTTATTTATTCAAAATTTTATTTATTTATTTATTTTTTTCTAAAGTGAATTAAAACAATTGAAGATTCGTGTTCTCTTCATTAAATTATTCAAAAGTTATACCGTATTTATGAGAAGTTTAATGATTTAAAAAGTTTTTTTATTCTAAATATCTAAAACGAGTTAGAAAATATATTCTTCTAAAACAAGCATTTTAAGGAAAAATTTAATTTCAAAATTCATTTTTCAGTAATGATGCAAAATACATTCTTATTAACTCTTATACAAGTAAGTTATACTGGATTTTTTAGAGAAGGAAGAAAATTCTGGGAAAGAGAGAGGTCAAGAGTTAGACGACTGTAAAAAAAAAGAAGAAGTCATATTTATAATATACTGTGATCACAATTGTTGGTAATCTTAATGTCATACGGTTTATAAGTTATAAGTGTGTGTTGAAGTATATAAGTAAAAGTGACTAGCTCTTGAGTTACATTCAATTTCTTACAAAATAATAATTAATTAGGAAATGTTCAATAGATTCAATGATTTGATATAAGTACTTATTTTTAACAATCACGTCAATAAATATATAAACATTTTGAGCTAATTTGGATTAAGTGCAAAATTATTACATATTTAATGCAAGATTTGAATTTTAAGACTGCAAAATATTCGCTTTTAACTGAAATGAAGTCCTTAGATTTTTCTCTGATCGGTAAGAAAATTAAGATCGATAAATTCTTAATATCCGCAATATAATTTTTTAATGACGCGTTAAAGTATGTGCTTTATATGTATATATGCAGAACTAAAAAAAAATAGGGTAATTAGAGATATAATAAACGTTACCAGATTAGAAAGTGATTAATTAAAGTATAAAGAACAATTATAATTAGTTATTTTCTAGAATATTCCACATTACGGGAAAATATATAAAAACTCGGAGTTAAGGAAAATTGATGTCTTTTACACACACTCTCATCGTGGGAGCTGCTCCTGCAAGAGAAGATACAAAGTAACCGAGTGTAATGAGGACAATGGAAGGACCCAGTGAACTCCATCTCTGAAGGTATCAATGGGCCTAGGGATTATACAGGTCACATTGGCCTTATTATAAATTATGTACGCCTCATTGGCATTTTGTAAGTAATATTATTGCTATGTAATTTATTAAGAGTTATTAGGTAAATCTTAATATTGTATATTTTGCAGCAATAAAGTCAATATTTAGTTGTAAAATATTGTTTCCGATTTACCTTATTTCTGTTGGTCTAACCACCTTTACCCCTGATTGTAGTATCCGTAATGGGTGTATACAGCAGAAACTGGCACAGTCGACAGGATAGAGTTCAATTTGTAATTTTGCATTATAATAGAATTATGTATTCAGAAATCATGGGGGAAATTATTTTTTACTTACTAGTTGTTTGGATTAAGAGTTAAGATGACCACCATGCCACAAATGATAATAAATGACTTTAATAATAATAGTCCTGTTGATTGGCCAATGTATCTCAAAAGGATTGACAACTTTTTTTATTAATGGGACTGTCCGTGACCCCACTAAAATTGTCACATTGTTAGGTAATGCTGCAAGTGTGGGGGTGGTGTGAATTTATAATAAAGATCCTCACATCACAAAATCTTCTTTGAAGTTAACCAGCCATTAAAGGAATGTTTAATCCAATAAATATCGCATGATCACCATTTTTATGCTTGCTTATAACTGTTATTAAAATAGGTAAAACTCTCCATACAGTATTGCCACTCAGTGCAAGCCAGAGTAATCAATGGATGCCAGAAGGCTTGTGCATAAAATCACCATCTAGTGCCTACTCATTCAATATCCCCAGACTAGTTTCTGACTTGAGGCCTTCATCAGTGGGGAGCCTCGGATCTGAGAGCACTGCACCTAGATCTTAGGATCTAATGCAACTCTCCAGAAGCCACCTTTTATTTCTAATTAACTAAAAAACTATAAGTCTTAAATTGAAATCACAATAATGTTTTCAATATAAGCTTATTAGCTTATATAGTTATATAGGTCTGAATTCAATTCAGTACCTATACATTTTAGTGTCTTTGTTTCATTAATAACCATAGTCACCACTATCCTATTAGGTACTGAATTGAGTTCAGACCTATATGACTATATAAGCTAATGAGCTTGGATTGAAAATATTATTGTGTTTTCAATTTAAGACTCACAGTTTTGTAGTTAAGTAATGATAAAAAGTGGCTGCTGGAGAGTTGCATTATATCCTAAGATCTAGGTGCAGTGCTCTCACTTTAAGGCTTCTCACTGATGAAGGCCTCAAGCCAGAAATTAGTCTAGGGAAATTGGATGAATAAGCAATAGATGGGGATTTTATGCACAAGTTTTCTGGTATCCATTGATTACTCTGACTTGCACTGAGTGGCCATACTGAATGCAGAGTTTTGCCTGTTTTAATAAAAAGAATGTTTAATTTGATTGTGATGCTTATTGATTTTATAAATTTGGAGGGGGGAGGAAGGTATGAAACGATTATTAATTAGGAAAGTGACTATCATCATCATAATTTTTAAGTATTATTGGTCCATTGCAGAAGAAAGATCTCTCCAATTGCTTTTCTTTCCAATATTACACTAAAAATGTCTTTATTTCATCCATCCATTTTATATCCTTCACAAACTCTTAGAGTTTCAATATAAAGTCTTAAACTCAGAAGAAAAAAAGCTTGCAAACTTAGCATTCTGGCTGATATATGTTGGGAGCAACCAATAGATATTCATTTACTATATGAATAATTACATAGAAATTGCAAATAAAATGATGTATAAGAACATATGGAATGGACATATAGAATTTGCTCTGCCCACTTCCTGTAAAATCTCAATAAAGAATCAAACTATTTAAATGTTAGATTAATTTTATCATTTAGTCTTCAATTGTAAAAATAATTTTCAATCGATTCAAACTTTATTTAAAATTTTCAAAGATATATTTTGGGAGTCATTTTGGTTAGATCATCATAATTCTAAAGAGTTTCTAGTTTGATTCCCATGCTGATTCTGTTACTGGAACCTGAAGAAAAGAATAATGTTACTCAAAATATAGTGTCATATCTTGTCAGTATTTTTACTAAGAGTAGAGCATATTTGAAATGTTTAATTATGTATTTAATAATTAAAATAGCTAGATAATGGAAATAATCCAACATATAATTACAAGCAAAATACCATCATCTCAAAATTTTAAAAAATATGTTATTTCTCTATAAAAGCATAGATATTAGAAAAACAAATAGAGAATTGAAAGGTACCAAATGAAAATAGTACAGTTTTTGCCTCAACAAGTTCCTACTCCAATAAAAACATAGATAATATTTATAAATATATCAAAATATTTAGGTGCACTGATCCTATATCCAAAGCAACTCACTGATGGAAACCATAAGCTAAAGACTAGTCTGAAGTATTGAATGGCAAGACATTGGATAGGGATTGTGATGCACAATCTTCTAGTATCTATTAATTACTAGAGATTACACTAGCTAGAATAATTACAATAACAAGGTTAACTTATGACAATGATGGATTAGGTGTTAGTAAAGAGATATTAGATTACTTAGAAAATGTACAAAGGGAAGTAGGAAGACATGCATTAGATGCAGATGTGTGGACAGCAAAGGAGGCAATCCAAAAAGTAATGAGATGGTCAATTTTTTATATGAGAGATGCAAAAAAATAAAATGAAAATATTTGGTAGGTTACAGTTTACGGATAATAAAAGAATAGCCAAAATATTATTTAATTGGGTTACAAGTAAAGGCAGGCAACAAGATGGGTGAGAAAGGTAATGTGGTATGCAAAAGATTTGGATAAAGAATTTATATCAGTATACTTGTACAAAAGGTGGAATGGTTGTGTTAGGAGGATTGTTGAGGGTTATAGTGGTAAGGAATGGGATAAAAGAATAGATGCATTAATAAAGAATAGGGAGTTGGAGAGATGGAGAACTAGTATGGAGAGTAAAAAGAGTTTAAATATATATAGAAGTAAACAAATCATTGGGTGCGAGTTAATTTATGACAATAGCAAGGAAAGTACTTTATTGTTTAAGGCTCAAATGGGATCTTTAGCAACAACAGAATATGCATGTAAATGAAAAAAATATGGGTGATTTAGTCTGCAAATTGTGTAAGGAAATCATAGAAAATATTAGGCATCTGTTAATTGAATGTAAATGCTTGAAAGCAGAAAGAGTACAAATAATGAAGTTATGGAAGAATAAATATGAACAAAGTGATTATAGAGAAAGTGGGTTATTGGTTTTTATGCTGAGTTTGGGAAAAGATAAGGAAGATTTAGATATAAAGGCCATAGAGTTGACAAAGATTATGTTGAGGAAATGGGATGGAGCAGATCATGGGAAAACTTAGGGTGGAGAATGGAAAGGGAAGGTAAAGTGGCTAACAGGTTTTTCTGGGCATAGTTGCTGAGAGATTTCTGATTTCGTTTAAGAAGAAGTCACAGTGCATCACATCACAACACAGCAACTATTGAATTCTAGAGATTACACTAGGTAGAACTATTGTATAGAACCCTCTAGCTACTATTGGTTGCTAGAGACTATACTAGATGGCATTATTCTGTGGAAATAATTTTTGCTAGTGCATTATAGATATTAATGTCACAATTAGAAAACAGTTGAAGAATGTAAGTATTTAGGAATAAAAATGTATAAGATGGTAAAAATGAAAATTATTTTGACTTGTGGAATTTTCAAAAAAAATGAGTACTAAATTATCAGTGAGAGGATAAACAAATAAAATTGACATTATTGGAAGAATGAAGATACTAAAATTGATCTGGTCAGGATAAGCTGCTAGAAGATTTAATATGATCCCAATAAATTTTTAAAAATGAACAAAAGACTATATGTAAAATGAAAGTATATAGTAAAGCCCTTTTTTATAGTAATATAAAGAAGAGAAGATATTTATAAAAAAAATTAGATTAAACATCAAACCCTTCATCTTGCAGTATTACAATAATTGAAGAATATTCTTTTTTTAAGTCAATATGGACATGAATAAGGGAGTATCCAAATGATGGGGCAGTTGAACTGGATTATATGTTTATTAATAAGAATATATATTTTTAAATGTATAAAGTGCTTAATAAATTCATTACATAAAGAACCCTTGATTAAGGAGATGAAAGATATTGGGAAACCAGAGAAGGAAATGCAATTATATAAAAGTTTTCAGTGGATATCTTTAACTTCCACAAATGCTCCAATGAATTTAAATTAAAGTGAAAAAATCGAACATTAAATCACTAAAGATCACATGATCATCATTTCTTATGCTTACTCATAACTGTTGTTAAAACAGACAAAACTCTCCAAACAGTAGTGCCACTTAGTGCAAGACAGAGTAATCAATGGATGTCAGAAAGCTTGTGCATAAAATCCTCATCAATTGCCTACTCATCCAATTATCCCAGACTAGTTTCTAGCTCGTGGCTATCATCAGTGAGGAGCCTTTGATCTAAATCACTAAAGATCACATGATCATCATTTCTTATGCTTACTCATAACTGTTGTTAAAACAGACAAAACTCTCCAAACAGTAGTGCCACTCAGTGCAAGACAGAGTAATCAATGAATGTCAGAAAGCTTGTGCATAAAATCCTCATCAATTGCCTACTCATCCAATTATCCCAGACTAGTTTCTAGCTTGTGGCTATCATCAGTGAGGAGCCTTTGATCTGAGAGCATTGTATTGAGAGTTTTGCCTGTTTTAAAATCAAACATTAACCGACATTGAAGTTGGTCAGGTTTTAATGTTCTTCCATGAAAATATGACAGATCTTTTAGTAACAACATGAACAAAAGTGCAGCATTTTACTCATATAACTTCAATTCAGACAAAAAATTACAATGTAGGGGAGAAAAAAGAAAATAATTACAAATTACTCAAATAGTATTCAGAATTATAAGCAATGGTATAAACAAGTCTATCATCATCTACCTGATCCATAATCAACAATCTGGATTAGCCATTTCAGATAATTTTTCTAATTTTTTGCATGCTTTTAAGACTTTCAGCCATGCATGCCTATTTCATGGTTTCTTATTGACAATAGTCTTGGTCTTTTTTTCTTGAGTCATTCACAAATTCCAATTATGTCATCCTATGCTGAGATACCCATCTGTCTTCCATATGTTCAAATTTATGTAATGATTTTAGGTTATCATCTCCAATAGTTGTCTTTATGCTTCTGCTGTTACTAAATTCATTCATTAGTTCTCCTATCTGTTCAAGGTATCTCAAACACCATCCAACAATATTTTATTTCAGAAATATCAATCTTTGTCTCTACTGTTTCTTCTCTGATTATACTGAATATCTATTAAATTCTTTAATACATCTATATTCTGTCACAAATTTTTATCTCTCCTTTTCCATATCATTCCTAATTTTATAAATATCATCAATGACAACAGTAACCATGCATTTACATTTGTATGATAATTTCCATCTTGATTTAGTTGAAACATAGATAGGCAAAGTCTGAAACCTGTTCCAGACAAATATCCCCCACTATAAGATTTATTACATTTCTCTGGTTAATTATATTATTCTTGCGTTGCTTATATTTACTCTAGAAAGAAAATATAAAATTGATAACAAGAGCTATCAAAAATGTAAATTTTTACAAAATTTAAAACAACATATTGGTAAGAAGAAGAAAATTTATTTATCAGTAACAGAGAATGACATTTTTACAAAATTGTCATAAAGTGTGTGAAATAACTCTGTAAACAACAGCAACAGATAGCAAAAACAAGAAAATGAAATATGATTTTTTGAAATGCCAAATAAATTGTTTAAAGAGGGTATCATGCATTTAATGTATAAAAGAATGGAATATTTCCTAAATTGATGGTCTCATTATAGACATTAAAAGAAAATAGATTAAACAACAAGGACATTATTTGGCAAACTTAAGTAAATTCCAAAATAATATAGATGATTAGAGAAATGCAATAGGAGATTTGACATTTTAAAAATAAAAAAAAAACAAAGATATTAGAAATTATACACATAACAAAGTTTTGTATAAGATCTTTATTATAGTTTGATTTACAAGTATCAATTTCTATGCACTCATATCTTTGATATCAACTATTTCAAAAATATATTGATGATTATTTCTAGTTATCAAAGTTGTGAGTTTAGACAGTTTGACACTTGGAAATGGAACTAAAATAATTTAATATTTATAAAAATAGATAATCAAGACATATGTTGATGGCTTGAGTTAGTTAATGGTTTATAATTAAATGTGCATTTTAGCAATCGTTTATCTCTTTTGGATGTTTTTACTTATATAATTAGGAAAAGACATGCTAGAATGGAGTTTGTAATATATTTTTTAAAAAGTAACATCTTTAATAATATCAACCTAAAGATCAATCTATTTAATAGTGCTTTCAGCATAATAGATTTTATTTTACAAAATGAAAAAAGTTATAGAAATGAAGAACGAAGAAAAGCAGCCATTTTGTCTTCAATCTGTAAGATTATGAAAGAATGTTGACCTCCATTAACATTTTGGAAGATAATTGAAGCCCATCAAAGAATCTCATATATTTAATTTCTGAATAATATTTAGCAGAAACTAATAGCAGTGATAAGATTACATGGGAAAACTGTTAAAATTGATATTAAAATAAGTAATGGCAAAATAATTCTATTTGTTCAGAATGCTTTACAATAGATTTACAGAAAGTATATGGTTGATTAAAATAGAAGGCTTCCAAGAAAATAGTAATAAATAGGAATTACTTATTGTGATGTAGATGTAGTTATAGGCATTGCTTCTGGTCTTCAGGAAATGTCACAGGAGTCATGAAATATGATAGCAGGATCAGAGGTAAATGCTAAAAAATTTAAAATTCTTTTTTTTTTTTCAAATAAGAAAATAATCAAGATTGCTGGCAAAAGCACTAAAATAAATTAATAACTATTAATATGTTAAATAGATATAAAGAAAAAGAACATCCAGGATAAAATTAATCATGTAAATAAACTTACATGGATACTTTACTTTAGAAAAAGTGCTGTACCATTGTTTATGGATATGAGATTTTAGAAATTAATCAAAAATGTGATTTACGTAATTAAGATGACAATATCAAGGATAAAACTATATATGATAGAATTAAGAAAGCATAAATCAAAAAAGACAACACAACTGGATTGAAGGAGAAAATATCATTGATGACATTGAAATAATAAAGTGACTAATTAGAGACAAGTAAAATATATTTCTAAAAAGATGTAACAGTAGATGAATCCAAGCACTCAGCAACTAATTTTAAATACATTTTACTATTCAAGCTAAAAACTTAAAATTTTAAATCAGACTAATGTTTAAACCTAATCCAATCTTCTCAAACAGATTATAGAGCAGATTTTCAGTTTACCTTTTACATATATTAATAGCCTCAGATTTTTATTAACTATAGTCATCTCATTCCCATGCCTGATATCAACAATAACATTGGCTAAAAACTTAAACCTCCAACTCATATAATAGGATAATTCAAAGGCTTATTTGCATTGCTTCCAACTTTGAATCCTAAAATCACACTGATAAAGACAAATTTTAAAAACTTATGTGATTATAGGGGGATGATTAAATATATATAATCTGGTAATCACTGAATATTCAAGCTTATAGTAAATTGTACTGAGGAAGTAGCAGTTTTGCCATATTATAATATATAATGTAACAGGCAGATGCTTTTACCATATCAGAGGGGGAATGCATCTCACTATAATTGGATCTAGGGTCTTCAGGTAAGATGCTGTTAATGATGTGATAAAGTACATAATCTATGATCAAATCTACCTCCAATGGGCTAGCTCTGTATTTACACATTAAATTTAGATACAATTTGGGCTAGTTCATCCATCCCTCATCCACCCGTTGGATTCTGTTATGCTTCAGTATTCGAACTCTGGAAGAAATTTGCCTTTGGCTCTCTTCAGGGGTGAACTTACACTAGATAGCAATGGTCACATGTCTATATAGGTTCCAATTGACTTAAAATGCAACCAAGCATATTACTGCTATTATATAAGAGTGAAATGTGTGGGCATGTGTATACTTGGATATCAATTGATGAATGATTGCATAAATGATCTTGATAATCTAGAGTTCAGTTTACTGCAAATCAAATTGACAGTGTTTATTAAATAAAACAAAAGAATTTAAGACTTATGATAAAACAATATAATTGTGTGTATCAGGGATGTATTTCTATCATATCAACAACTAATGTGTTCACTTTTCCAAACCCTTACCCATGATAGAAACACATAACATGGCACTAATTATTTACAAAGCAATTAAAATAAAAACATTTTTATTATTAAATCAACCACAAAGCTAACTAGCTAATTTACAATATTATACAGGTATATTTGTAATAGCCTCATTGTCCAATTCAAATCAGTGATGTTCCATCTTTTGAGGACCCCCTATTTATGTATAGTTCCCTAAGGTTGATAGGAAAAAACACCCATACTAAAAAATTAGTCATTCATACAAAAATAAACATAAAACAATTATTAGTTAACAAAAAACAAATAACATAAACTCTGTCCTGTAACAAGTCTATATGCTTAATATGGAATAATCTCAAAGATCTTATCTTATTCCATATCATGATGATAATCAATGTCAAGTCGCTATGGAGGGAAAGCTGATATAAACTTTATTTAGCATAACTAATTTTTTAATCTAACTCAATAATCTCACCCCCCCCTTCATTTTGTTGCTTTCACTTATAATGGACTCTTCCAACTTGTAGACATGCTTTTAAGTGTGGAAATAAAATAAAACTAGAAGTTTACAAACATATAAAAATATATATAATAAAATGGCAACTTTCATTAGGTTATCTTGGTTCATGTCCATGAGTTTGGCAATAATGTCTTTTATGGATACAATATATCTCTCTTCAGATCATTCTATTGTCAGTAAATTATTCATCACTCACTGGAATTCCTCGGCAATGCACTTGACAAAATATTACATTCATTTTCTGCAGCTACTCTCCTTCTCGATCCATGTAGACCTTTAGTATAGGACATTTGGTGTTCCTTTAGGCATTATAGAGGTAAGTAGGTTAAGTCATTATGCTTCCAGGATTGGGACAGTAGCACTCAGTCCTGTAGCCCTGTTAGTTTAGCCAGAATACATTGCACAGCAGTTTATAACAGATTTAACTTTTCTTGATTTGCTATTTGGCATTTAATGGCTTATAAAAAAATTACTTCATCATTTTATTTAAATGCTGGTGATATTTTATTTCTTCTTTATCCATGTTCAAATAATAACACAATTTTTCAAATATCAGTTCAGTTATTTTATTAAACTGCATGAACTTATCAAACTCTTCTCTATTTAAATGTTGTTTGTAATTTCTTATGGTTTTGTTCTAAAAAAATTATATGGCTAATTCATAATATTCAAATAAGTCATCCATTTTCTTTTCTATTCAAACGTTTGGTCTTAGGATGTTGGCTTTATACAATTAATGCATTATTTAAAAAATAACAAAAGACAATGGAAATAAACTGGGTTTGCTTTTATACTATGCTTAGTTTCTAATGTTTGGTATACTAATTTTTCCATTTCCTTTGACATTGCCATGGATGCCTATTGTTGCACATATTATATTGGTTATAGTAAAGAAATAAAATTACATAACAGAATTCTAATTTTATTTTCCACACTTGATTGCTAGATGATTGGCTTGACATTGGGTCATCACTATGTTTTCATGACATACAACACATTGATAAATAATTTATTGTTTGTGTATATATATATATATGAAAAACAAAAACAAGTTACTCACGTAACCTGCTATCACTTGTTATTTATGTTCAAAAGATGGCACTTTACCAAAACCACCGAACAAGTGTAAAATTTGTTTACATAAACGAAAAAAGAGTCAGAATTAACTACCTCTTTCATTTGCTCACCCCCAGATCAGCTGATTTCAAGCTGGTTTGCTCTCCTCAGTGAGGGATAGAGTATAGAAACTAGATCTAAACACTGACTCTGAAGTGTTTATGCAAAACGTTTTTATCAGATTGCAAGCATGAATTTTTCAGACCGGTAAAGTCTTCAAACTCAGCCTAGCAAGCCAGATATTTATATGGGTATGATCTCAGTTCAGTATCACCATATAATCAAAGTCTCTGCAATATATATCATTGCAAGAAAACTTTAAAGGTACATTTATGAAAAACGTTTTTTTTAACAAGTTACTCACGTAACCTGCTATCACTTGTTATTTATGTTCAAAAGATGGCGCTTTACCAAAACCACCGAACAAGTGTAAAATTTGTTTACATAAACGAAAAAAGAGTCAGAATTAACTACCTCTTTCATTTGCTCACCCCCAGATCAGCTGATTTCAAGCTGGTTTGCTCTCCTCAGTGAGGGATAGAGTATAGAAACTAGATCTAAACACTGACTCTCAAGTGTTTATGCAAAACATTTCTATCAGATTGCAAGCGTGAATTTTTCAGACCGGTAAAGTCTTCAAACTCAGCCTAGCAAGCCAGATATTTATATGGGTCTGATCTCAGTTCAGTATCACCATATAATCAAAGTCTCTGCAATATATATCATTGCAAGAAAACTTTAAAGGTACATTTATGAAAAACAAAAACAAGTTACTCACGTAACCTGCTATCACTTGTTATTTATGTTCAAAAGATGGCGCTTTACCAAAACCACCGAACAAGTGTAAAATTTGTTTACATAAACGAAAAAAGAGTCAGAATTAACTACCTCTTTTATTTGCTCACCCCCAGATCAGCTGATTTCAAGCTGGTTTGCTCTCCTCAGTAAGGGATAGAGTATAGAAACTAGATCTAAACACTGACTCTCAAGTGTTTATGCAAAACGTTTCTATCAGATTGCAAGCGTGAATTTTTCAGACCGGTAAAGTCTTCAAACTCAGCCTAGCAAGCCAGATATGTATATGGGTCTGATCTTAGTTCAGTATCACCATATAATCAAAGTCTCTGCATAAACACTTGAGAATCAGTGTTTAGATCTAGTTTCTATACTCTATCCCTCACTGAGGAGAGCAAACCAGCTTAAAATCAGCTGATCTGTGGGTGAGCAAATGAAAGAGGTAGTTAATTCTGACTCTTTTTTCGTTTATGTAAACAAATTTTACACTTGTTCGGTGGTTTTGGTAAAGCGCCATCTTTTGAACATAAATAACAAGTGATAGCAGGTTACGTGAGTAACTTGTTAAAAAAAACGTTTTTCATAAATGTACCTTTAAAGTTTTCTTGCAATGATATATATTGCAGAGACTTTGATTATATGGTGATACTGAACTGAGATCAGACCCATATAAATATCTGGCTTGCTAGGCTGAGTTTGAAGACTTTACTGGTCTGAAAAATTCACGCTTGCAATCTGATAGAAACGTTTTGCATAAACACTTGAGAGTCAGTGTTTAGATCTAGTTTCTATACTCTATCCCTCACTGAGGAGAGCAAACCAGCTTGAAATCAGCTGATCTGGGGGTGAGCAAATGAAAGAGGTAGTTAATTCTGACTCTTTTTTCGTTTATGTAAACAAATTTTACACTTGTTCGGTGGTTTTGGTAAAGCGCCATCTTTAGAACATAAATAACAAGTGATAGCAGGTTACGTGAGTAACTTGTTTTTGTTTTTCATAAATGTACCTTTAAAGTTTTCTTGCAATGATATATATTGCAGAGACTTTGATTATATGGTGATACTGAACTGAGATCAGACCCATATAAATATCTGGCTTGCTAGGCTGAGTTTGAAGACTTTACCGGTCTGAAAAATTCACGCTTGCAATCTGATAGAAACGTTTTGCATAAACACTTGAGAGTCAGTGTTTAGATCTAGTTTCTATACTCTATCCCCCACTGAGGAGAGCAAACCAGCTTGAAATCAGCTAATCTGGGGGTGAGCAAATGAAAGAGGTAGTTAATTCTGACTCTTTTTTCGTTTATGTAAACAAATTTTACACTTGTTCGGTGGTTTTGGTAAAGCACCATCTTTTGAACATATATATATATATATAGTCAGATGTCACATGACTTATATATAGCTTGCATTTACCAATAAGCTCTAAACAGGCTTTTTTTTTATTATGATAAAAGCTACTATAAGAGAAGGCATTCAAATCATCTTTATCTTAGATTGTTCCTATCCCCAGACTGGTTTCGACCTATGGGTTGGTTTTTTGAATCTAATGTCCAAACTCCTCACTGAAGAGACCCATAGGTCGAAAACGGTCTGGGGATGGGGACAATCTAAGATAAAGATGATTTGAATACCTTCTCTTGTAGTAGCATTTATCATAACAATAATAATAAAAAAAGCTTGCTTAGAGCATTAGCATGCTTTTATGTTTATATATATATGAAAAACAAAAAAACAAGTTAAAAACTTGCTAACACTTGTATTTATGTCAACAGATGGCATTCTACCAAAAACACCATCAAGCATATGTTTACATAAACATCAGAGCAAGCATTCACTATCTCTAATTTTAATTCCACTTTCAGATCATGATTTCAAGCTATTTGCTAAGATCAGTGAAAGACAGGAATTTTAGAAACTAGATCTAAACACAAACTCTGAGCGTTTATGAAACAGTTTCTATTCAGCTTGCAAGCATGAATCTTTTAGAGACATATTGTCTTCAAACTCAGCATAGCAAGCCAGATAGCTATATGGGTCTGATCTCAGTTCAGCATCGCCACATAGTAGAAGTCTCTGCAATATATATCATTGCTAGAAAGATCTCAAAGGTACATTTATGAAAAACAAAAAACAAGTTAAAAACTTGCTAATGCTTGTATTTATGTCAACAGATGGCATTCTACCATATAGATATCTGGCTTACTATGAACTTGTATTGTCTATTTGTGTGTTATTACTAACAAGTTGTTTGTATTTGGAAAGTTTAAATAAAGTTTAAAATTTTCTATACATTCAACATTCATTCATAAATGATGGAAATAGTCCAACATATCACATCTTATAATATACCACCATTACAAACCTTCAGACAAATAGATAGACATTAAATTGGTAAATATAAATTAGAAAGATATATGGATGAATACACAGACTAATAGATAGACAGATAGAGAGATTCATATGAATATAATACACGGACAGATAAGTAAGTATATACATAATTAGATGGGTGGACAGATAGAAAAATAGCTTTATAGATAGATAGATAGATAGATAGATAGATAGATAGATAGATAGATAGATAGATAGATAGATAGATAGATAGATAGATAGATAGATAGATAGGTGAAAAATAAATAAATAGATAGATAGGTTGATAATAAATAAAAGTAAAGTTCTAATAGATAGGCAGAGAATTAACTAGATAGATGTATTAATAAGTAGATAAATAGATAGAAGTATAAACGGGCAAACGGACAGACAGACCGGCAGAGAAACAGACATCTATAAATGAATGAATGAATATAAAAAAAAAAAAACGACAAATAAAATGCTTATTTGAATTTAGAAAATTTATTATTAAAACAAATTTATCTCGATATGAAATGCTAATGACAACGATTGCCACAAAGATTCTCAAATATTTAATATGTTAAAAATAAGTAGGAGGAAAAAAACAGACTTCATAAATTGAATTACTTCCTTTATATAAAGGAGTGACAACTTGCCAATGATAAAAAAAAATATTAAAATTAAATAGAAGCAATTGTTAGGACACAAATCGATTTGCATTTATAAAGATCATATGCAAATAGAGAAGTAACTAATAGAAGACAATTTAATCAGTAATGCAAAAAATCTTTATAACTCACGTTGTTTAACAAATATATATCTAGAAGGAATATTGATTTAATCATTTCAAATTGCATTGATTGATTTTTTTGTTTTGTTTTTGAATTGAAATGAAAAATATAACTAGCATAGAGCATTTAAATATATACCTGGTGGTGATTTTGCAAAAAATATTATTGATGGAATGCGATTTAATGAAATAGTGTGAACGTTTTGCATTTTTAGTATTGTTTATTTTTTAATAAAAAGTGTTATGGCTTTGCTGTCACCCAGAGAATGGAAATAGTCCAATATATAAATACAACTAAAATATCATCATCACAAACCTTTAGGTAAATCCAAAAGAAACATATCTCTAAAAAAAGTTATATAATCATTTATTGGTTCAGAGAGCATAAACAAATGTGCAGTCGAAGTAACAAAACTGAATATGCCACTATCCTGCTGCCCCAAATCATAGAATGCAACATATTCTTCTAGTGCAGACGTTCTTTATTTTGCAAAAATATTATTAGTATGAGACTCATAATAAGTACCCTCAGACAAAAGAGAATCCACAGCTTTGGTTATTTTTTACAATGTTTTTTACAACCCACTGTTGACAGTTTCGATTGCTCAGCAATCTTCTTCAGAACTATGACAAACACATTACAAATACATGAATACAAATATTCATAAACATACAATTTTACATATGTATTGTGTTGACATAATTCTGAAGAAGATTGCTGGAGCAATTTAAACTGTCAATAGTGGATTGTAAAAAGTACTAAAAAACATCAATGATATAAATATTATATGGATTTGGCAATGCAATAAGAAAGATAAAGAATATTTTTTTCAATAATAACAATCCTTTTCATCATCATAATTTGTGTACAGTTCTAGAATTGGCCAGTAATCTTATGACTGTTGAATTTACTTCTATATTGAACTATGTTTAAATAAATGGTTTCAACTCAAAATAAACAGGTTGTAATTGCTAATCAGCCATTTGACATCTCCTTATCAACAACTAACAACTAATTTTCTTCTTTTATAACAAATTAGCTTTTAATTAAAAAAACATATGTTTCAAAATTTATATGGTAGCTTTCTCATTTGCCAGAATACTATTATTGAAAATCATTTAATTACATTTTTAAAATTTTTTAACTACTTTATTTCTAAGTCATTCTTTTTTTTACATCCCTTAATAGCAATTTGAATTACATTTTCAACTTTTTATATTAAGAATTAATCTTTATTCATATTTATATTTTCACAATTTTAAAATTATTTGTACAAAAATATAAATTTAAAACCATTTTTAAAAATAATATTTTAATTTTGTAAATATAAAAGTAATAATACATTAAAATTTGTAATCATAATATTTATTATTATTTTACAATTGCTGATATAAATGTTTTTTGAATAAAATAAAATTTATTTGACCTCTATTTCTAGGAGCAAACAAATATTGTCAAGGACATATAAATCAATAAAATTATGTTTTATAGTTTAAAATTTCAGTTACAATTATTTTAAAATGATAAAAAGTAGCAGTTATCATGGTTAAAGATGTTTTTCTTTCATACAATCACAACTGACTACTTTACATTATTATATATTTTTTGGTTTATATATTTTTATACACAAATACTTTCAAATAAAATCTGAGTCTAATCATAACATTCTTGTCAAAAAATAAATATTATCATAAATATGTAAACAAACTAGAGGAAAAATATATACATTTTTAAAAATTTATACTAAAGATGGGTGTTTGCAATTGCTTCCACATAGCTGTCACATCCGAAAACAATGAATCTACCTCATCAGTGCCTTTAGATTGATTTTAATAAGTTATCCATATGATACTGATATTTTGAGTTTTTTAAAAGTAATAAATTAATGCAGTCAATGAAACATAAAAGAGGCCACATAAAAGTAAATTTCATCAAGCAAGTAAAGTGTGACCAAACTGTCTTATTTTATTAAAACAAAAACCTTATTTATTTACAAACTATTTGTTATTTTATAGTTGGTAATAGCTTTTGCAAAAAGTATCACTTTTTAAGTATGTGACCTTTTGTGTAATGCTAATTTTATGAAACACATTTTTGGACCAACTGAACTCACTGACAGATATTTAGAATGGATATTTATATAAGCAAGCATTTTGTTTTATGTAATAAAATTTTTGTCACTAGCCGATATGGCATTGCCCTTTCCATAATCAAACTATTATCTTTTCTTTATCTAGCTTTACTAGTGAGTAACTATAATGAAAGTAGATATCTATATTTGGTTGATGCTTTTAATTTGAATTTATACAACCATAAGTAGCTTTAATGGCTTCTTTTGTGACCTCTCTTTTAAAACTAAAAAAATTAATATACATTCTGAATTAACTTATAGGCTATTGAAAGAATGCACATTTGTAAATTCATTTTTTAAATATATCTACAAAGCACATTCTATCATAATCATCTTTTTCAAACACCATTAATCCATATAGAAGTTGTCTCCAATTTTAATTATTTCCCATTCTCTAATCTTGATTCGCCACATCACATCAGCAAATTTTCTTATTTCATTCACTTATCATATATGTAATCTTTTTATAGTTCTACAGTGTCTTATGATTTAGTTTATAACTTCAATTTTTCACCCATAATTATTTTTAGCAATATGTCCAGATCATATTTAGACTCTTTGATTTTCTAATCCATGTATTTTATTTTTTATGTTGTTACATGTATTTCTTCATACTTGATTGTGTCATCCAAAATGTCTCAGATTCATTAGTAAGCACTGGTATTAGACATATTTCCTTTTACTATTGTTATTCTTACACATAGTACATACCATTTAAATGGATGTCAATCTTTCACTCTTTCAAGTGATGGGACTATACTATTAGCATCCCTAGTTCTTTCTATTCTGTGAAATTTTGCTAACCTCATGCTTTTTACATGGTTTTCTTATGCATAGAAATTATGACTATTTTGGTCTATTGTCACAATATGCATAATGTGTGTAATAAGATAGCAATAATTATAAAATATATTTAGGCTTCATTTATGAAGTACAATGTGGAATGATATTATACATCTGTACAGTTGATTACTAAAAATTTAAGACAGACAGTTTAATCATGGTCTTGAAAACTTCCCTTTTTTCTCAGTTGGGCTTCTGTATTATATTTTTCAGAATCTCAGCATTAATTAGCTTTTTAAATATTTATTTAAAAACATTTCAGAATTTTTTTATACTTATAGTAAATGAATATAAACCAATGTGAGAAAGTTTCAACAGCACTACTTGCATTTAAAAACAAAAACCTGAATCGCAGCAGCTTATATAAACTTAGGAATCATGGAGTATAAGCCACAGGACTTAGATAAAAAGATTTCTATCTAAATCAATGTGATTCAGTCTTTATGTCTCTAAATACACAGCCCTGTTGAAACTTTTTAGCACTAATATAGATTCATTTACTATATTCATTGATTTATATATATGATTAGAAAGGACTTAAACTCAGACTTTCAAGCTCCCTATTGCTATGCATTCCATCTTATACAATAGATAAGCATGACCATATGCATGTGAAAAAGATGATCTCCAATATATGCATTTCATGCTGAACTATCACCCAGCTGAAGAATTGGAAGGTGGAGAAGATCGAAGCCTGTCCATTAAAGTTTAAATATTTGCTATCTTAACATAAACTCAATACTGATTGTATATATGTGTGAGAGATAGTGATTTGAACCAACTGATAAGTGCTGTTTCAGCATGAAATGCATACACTAGAGATCATTTATCATTTTCACAAATATATTGTCACGTGTATCAGTTATATAGAATGAGTGCATAGCTGTAGGAAGCTTGAATGTCTGAGTTCAAGTCCTCTCTAATTACATTAAGTATTAAGTTTAGTATAAAAAATATATGTCGATTTGAATATTACATATTCAGTCTTTATTCTGCCAATCCCTCTTCTGTATATTTAAATGGACAAATTGCAGAGTTTTATGTGAGGTTTCAGAGTGTTTGAAAGTCAACATAGGTATGACAATAATATTGGCATCAACAAGGGTTTTGAGAGTTACATTCTCAGATTTTCAATGATATGAATGGCTGAAGAGTTATAGGGTGGATAATATTAAAACTTGTCCATTAAAGTTTGAAGATCTGCTGTCTTAATATAAGTCAGTCATGATTGTATCTGGACCAACTGATGAATACTGGTTCAGCACAAAATACACATATATTGGAGATCATTTACCTTTTTCAAAGATATATGGCCATGTGTACTGGTTGTATACAATAAGTGCAGAGTTGTAGAGATCTTGAAGTCTAAGTTTAAATCCCTTCTAATTATTAAATTAAGTTTAGTATAGACAATATACATGCATTTAAATTATATATATATATTGAACCAGATTGATTTCCGATTCAATGGTTTTATTACTAAAATTAAAAAGGGAAAACAACTTCATTTTCAATAAATGTCTAATGCTAAATTTTTTTTATTATTATTTAAAACACATACACATTTATATTTTAAAATAGATTATTTAATGTTTATAAAATTGATTTTAAAATAATTTACTTTCACTACTTTGTTTATAAAATTGATTTTAAAATAGTTTACTTTCACCACCTGTTTTAATCAATTTGATTAAAACAGGCAAGCTTGCTAATTTATATTCCTGTTGCTTTTATTGTAATTATTTTTTAAAGTTCATTCTAAAAAGCGGAGATTTAGTTTTGTATTTGTTATTTTGGTTACAATAATCCCTGGTTGGAATTCTTAAAATAGATTGAGCAGGAAATTAATATTTGCCCTGCCTGAGATATAGAATTAGAAGCAACAAGGAATGTTTTTTGCAGGAAATGTAGTGAGGTAACTATAGCCCGCCAAAAAAGGTGAGGTGGTTGCTATTATTCAGAGAGACTAAAAAGGTTTTTAAGAGTGCTTGGTTCAGCTTCTGATTTCTGAAAGGCATTTTGATGAATCTGTGGAACTTCATATTAATTGAAGTTTGAACATTTCAGATTTTTTTTTGAAATTTGCCTTCATGATGTCAACAAATGCTGCTATATGTATTGGAGACCATAAGATGCATTGCTAATTCAAATAAAGATGAGCCTCAGGCTCTAAGCTGTTCTTTCATGATGCCATAAAACTCTAATCTAAGCCAGATCCCCAATTTGCCTCGACACTTGCCTTTGTAATAAAGAGAAGTCACCTGAAAGATGAACTATTATTAAAAGTGCACACTCGCCAGAAATTTACTAGAACTCTGCCTTATCATAAGATAAACTTTTTCTTATTCTAGCCAGGGTAAATAAATTGTGTTTAATTAAATCTCCGCTCAATCTAATGATAAGTATGTTTTAAAGATGTATTAATTATTTTTAATTATTTGTTATCTGTATGTACTTTTTCTAGTATTTAAAGTGTGTCTTGGAATCTTAGTTTTAAGATTCCAAGTTTGTTTTCAATTTTCATTTATCAGGGGGTGCATTGAGAGATTATATTTATATGTTTAATATATGCCTAATGATTTCATTAACTATTGCAAAATGCTTTGGCAGTTTTCGTAGTTTTTATTTACTCACTGGCCCTTAAGTGTTGTAAAATAATGAATTTTTAAACACGTTTGGTTTGCGCTTTTTGCAAACAACGAAATCTTTTTGCTGGCTATTTATCAAATTATTTCTTCGAGTTGTCTGAAAGTAGTCATTTCTTTCTGGATTGTATAAGATCGTAATCAAATATCTTTTTGCTGTCTTGTATGTGAAATCAACCACGAAGGCTTTAAAAGTAGTATTACGCGCAGCAGTCCTGCGGCGTTATAGCGTCAGTAGTTAGAATGCTACAGATCTATCATCCGTGCTGGTTTTGTTGATTTCCTACAAGACCATAATTGTTTTAATATATCTGAATCAGGAAGCTAGAGTTGTGTTTTTTGTTTTTGTGGTTTTATAAATTGCCAGCAGGAAGCTATTATCCTACCCATTTCTTATATTTTTAGGGGAGAGAATTTTGCTGCCAAAGTGTTTAATGTTCTTGTGTTTGCCATACTCATGTGCACTCCCTGGTAAATATGTTTATGTTAATATAAGTCACTTTGTATTCGTGGCTAGATGTCTTTACTCTATTGTTCAACTTTTAATAAAATTAATAAATTGTTCAAATTTATTTGGCTGACATTTGTCTTGGCACTTTTATTTCTCAGCTGTCTAAACAATATTTAAGATATCTTGTTTCTCTCTGAGTTTAGTCGGGCACATTCAGGTTCGCATGTCCTGTCCACCCTTAAAATAAATGTCTAGTTCCAATTTTCAGGCTAGTGGCGCCCTCGTGGTCAGGATATGCGAATCGAAGATCATTTGCCCATTACAAATATATATATATATATTAGATACCAACCAGTAACCACCTAAACATTCAGAGTAAAAATAGTAATCAATATTTCTCATTGTTGTCAAGGCAACCTTCACATTTTTTAATAGCAAGAATGGAAATCCATTCTTACTAATGGTCCATTGAATATGTATGGATACTTAAAGATTGCAACTTGACAGAGTAAGAAATATGGATAAAATGAAGTTTAAATAAACCTCTTTAAACATATATATATATATAAAACTGAAACACAGCCTTATTATATACCTGTGTCTATATATGTAATATATAGGGTATATGAGCACAGACTTTGACATGACCCACCACTCTCCACTCTATCTCATAATACTGATACACTTAAACACATATATGTGAAAGTCTGTGCTCATATACCCTATATATATATATATTGTAACGATATATAAATATGTCGTTACATTAATTTAAAATAAAAACTTAAAAGTTCGCAAATAAAAGGAAAAAACTAAACGCTAAAATTAAAATGTTTGTTAAACATATATATATATTCGCACAGATGCTAAACTTTAAAAATATTTTTTTCATAAACAAAAAAAAAAAAAAAAAGTATTTGAACGTATTTTTTTTAATAAAAAAATACAAGATTGAAATATAAAAATATTTCAATAAAAAAATAACGTAAGTTAAAATAAAAACAGGTATTAATTAATTCCTGTAATCTATAAATGGAAATGATTGTTTATTAATTATCTAAAAGCTGTGTAATTAAAAAGTCAGATGAAAAGTTAGATAAGAGAAGAAAGAGATTTTAGCTTGACCAATGGAAGCAAATAAAGGCCCGGACCATAACGAAAAAACAGAACAGTGACATTTTTGTTCATGGAATCCATAGGAGGACTATAAAAAGAAAAAATATTGAGTTCCAGTCAGTTTTTTTTTCCAACTTGATTTTGGTGAGTCTGGCGACAAGACGCCCTTGTCGTCCTCACTCACTTATTTTAAAAATGCAAAGACTGTGATACCAGAACAGAACCAGCTAATGCTACCTCCAAAATATCAGACCGGTCTTCCAGGAAAGTCTCCATGGGAATTGCCAACGGGAACAGGGACTCTTCTACCGTAAGCAATAGAACTGAACAATTTGTTAAAATCATAATATTAATTAAGAACTTTAAAGATTGATAAGTTAATTTAAATTTTATAAAAAGAACTTTTCTCTGACTTATGTGTCAACTCAATTGATAATGTGTAATATTATATATGTTTGCGTTTGATAAAAAAAAAAAATCATTTCCATTTATTATTTATTTGTATTAATATTTATTGTTTAAATTTTAAATGAGGAAATTTAAGGTTGGGTATAGACGTTGCATAGATTCGTTAGCGGTTGATTATGTTGTGGTTTTCACAGTAGATTAGAATATATAAGTCAACGATATCACTGCGGTGTCTTATGATGAACACCAAAGGGTCTCCTGTATTCCCTCAGCAATTGACGTTATCGATTGACTTTGTATTTTGATCGGTTGTGTTTAATTTGGAATGTTTTTGACCGTGGAATCTGTGCAGCCGATCTATATTCGACATTATAAAACAAATTGGATAAAAATAATCTGTGCGAACGTATTTAAATGTTAAATTTAAGTCGGGCGTGAATGGCTATATAGATTTGTAAAGTTATATTAAGGGAGGATAATCTTAGGTTATTCATTTCATAGTTGAATTGGTTCAATGGATTGGATATATTTGTGTAATTAGTAGATGTAGTATGAGGTCTGCTATGGGCAGGATTATAGATATATGCCACACACCCTCTGTTTGCCTATGGATGGGTTTGTAAGTCGGCAGAAGACAGCAGTCCATTCCTATGGAGTTTTTTGTTTATTGTTCTACTTGCCAACAGATGTCACATTCCTGTTGGTGGAGAGTCAATGTCTTCTCTATTTCTACTTATTGTTCAGATGTACGTTTCCTGACAGTATAGTATTTTGTGTTGTCGTATCATGCTACATTGAATACATGAATGTATCAGATGGATTGGCGCCAGTTTGGTTGCGAAATTTGTTGCCTAAGGTTAAATCAGGGAAGAATATTTTCTTTTCAAATGCAGATCTATGTAGTCTATTCATACTTGACCATCTAAATAAAATATTAAAACTCATTGAAATTTATGTAAATGTACAATTAAAGAGTAATATAAAAAATCTAAAAATGTTAAACTTATTCCTCAAAATTTAAATGTTATTTTATATGTGCGTAAATAAATATTTTTATGTGTTAATTTCTGGCAGTGGCTTTTATTCTTTTATATTTAAGATATAAAATTTATAGATTTTTATCTCTGCGTCTCCACTGAGCTAATGACTTGGGCTAACGATCGGAATATTTAAATAAAGTGGAATCTTAACAGCGCCTATCTGCTTACTTTATAAATTTTCTAGGCTCAAATGCCTAGATGGCGCCCTGGTAGTTGCGGATATTGTTTTTGCGGTTAGATTCGATCTCCACTTCCATTTCGATCGTTATAATATATATATATGCATAGACTGCTTTCATGGAATTACATTTATAACCTATATAGCCTTGAACAATAATGAGCTCTATTATCAAAAATTCGTAGTTTTAGTGCAAATTGAAAGTTAAAAATGATTATTTGTCAGTTTCCTTTCAAAACAGGTTATTTTTGTCTGCTTCATGTTTATTTAAACTTTGCTGAATTAAAAATATCAATCTTTTCAGTCAAATGTTAATTTTTCTTTATAATAATTAATATTTGTGTAGTGTAATTTTCACTATACCATTCTCGCATAAGGTAAGGGCTGGTTTCTATCCGCTATAAACACCTTGTGGAGGGATGTAATTATAAACATATGACCAAAATGTGAAAATGATGTATGGTCCCCCAAGATGCACATTTCATGCTGAAACAGCACTTATCTAAAGTCATCAGTTGGCTCAGATCACATTTTCTTGCATATATCTTTATTACTGCCATACACATAAATAGGGAATTATTACACTTTAATTATAGGTGTCAAACTTACTATGCTCACAACTTTGACACAAACAACTTGGTGGAAGTATATTAATAACTTTTACTAGTCATTTAAAGGACTAAAGATTATCCATGTAATGAATAATATTTCTGTAGTGTAATTTTCACTACACCACTGTTTAGCATGAAATGTGCAACTTGGAGATCATACATATTTTTCACATATCCTTGGTTATATGTTTATGATTACTCCTCTCAACAAGGTATTAAAAGTGGATAGAAATCAGTCTCTATCTTGATGAGAGTGGTGTAGTAAAAATTATACTACAGAGAAATATTGTTCATTGTATGTATAATCTCTAGTTTGCTAAATGACTAATAAAAGTTATCAATCTTTAGTCTCTATATAAACATCTTAAACCATAAATAAAGATGGAGAGTAAACACTTTTAACATAGAAGATTGTCTTGACAGCAGGTCAAGATTTTTGGTATTGTATAGGAGTTATTTGATTTCATGTATTTAAATACATTATAAATAAAAATCAATTCTACAATATTTAAAATGGCAATATACAAGAATAAACAAGTGTTATAACCTATTTACAGCATGTATGCAATCCTGAACAGCATTTTATAGTTAAAATCCAAAAAATCATTAATGTCACACACCATTTATGCATATTAACTTAATCATATTCTTTATTTAATATATATTAATGTTTAATTAGTATGTAAATTAAGAAAATGTATAGAAATCAAATTTTATTAAATTAGAAATGTGATGTCATTGATATGTTTAAAATATTACATTATTATTATTTAAGGGCAATATGCCCTCTTTTTATAAATAAAAAAGTGATTTTATGAAACTATAATTTAAAAAAAATTCAGTTGTTGAATTTTAAAAATATTAATTATAAAGATTTGATAATCATTTATTTAAATACTTTTAAATAAATTGTAGAATTATTTATGGTTCTGTTGGCAATTAGACAAGAATGATTTCATGTAAAAAAACTATTTGATCACATGACTAGGATTGTTGTGCTTTAATCTGATATGAACACATTGAATTTTGAACTGCCAAAACATACTTGTAAATAAATAATTTTCATCCCAATCAAGACTCAAATAAGTAATCTATTCCTTCATATTTTTATCTATAAATAATCAGAGTACTTTATAACCATCAACTACTGCAAAAATCATGATTTTCTATAACTTTGTTCAGGCCTGTCTACCATCTTATATTTATATTTCACATAGAGATTCATAATGGAGAAATAATCATCTTCCAGTTTTTAAATTTGCAGAAAGACATTTAAGTTTTTTACTGGTAAACAAGTTAAAATCTCAAAACAATTTATAAATATTTAATAAACATTTTTTAAAATTTATAGTAAATTAGCATTTCATATAAGTATTTTATGTTGATAATTTATAATTGGTCAATTCTTAAATATTGTTCTGATCAGTATGTGTATTTATAAAATCTATAAGCAAGTCAATATTTCAAAATATTATAAGGTAATATTTAAAAATGATATGGATGTGAGAAATTGTAATTTGTTCTTATTTTATAGACTTCATATTTCAGTACAAATTATAAAATATATAATTTATACTATTTAATGATAATATTTATAATTTTAAATTTACATTCATTTAAGTAGTAATAAATATTTTTTTTTTGTATATGGGATTAAATAAAGCAAAACTCTCCATACAGTAGTGCCATCTTGTGCCAACAAGAGCAATCAATGGGTGCTAGTATGAGATAGTGATCATGTGATGTTTAGTGGTTGTATATGGGATCTGACCAATTCTGCATATATTGTAAATTTATATACCATTATTGTATGTGTTTACTTGATATTCATGGTTAACTCCAGTATAAATTTCCTATGGCATCATCTTTATGATTTCATTTTTGTAAGAAATTTTTCCATGAGTATGGGTATTGTCACATCTTTATATATATGGCTGTAATAATAAATTAGTATTTAAATATTTTATATATGAAGTTTTGAGAATAGTTATTGTTTTTATGTTATTGCTTAAAATATTATAGTTGTGAGTTAATCTTATATATACCAGGCATTTCATCTATTTTGTTTAGTATTATCACCTTCAGTGTATAAGTTATTGTGTTATTAATTGTTGATATCGAGGATAGCTTGGTTTGGTTTGGCAATGTCTCAAATTGTTGATTACACATGCATTTGTTGATTTTGATACAGAAATTTAAATATTGGTAACTATTACAATGATATTATTATTTTATACTTTTAAATATATTTTGTTTGATAATAAATTATTTTGTTTATTTTATTATTAACTATTACTTGAATTATAAAATATTGATATGCCAAAATAATAGCTATCTAAATGTAACTGATGCTGAGTAATTTGTCTTTTCAAGATTTATTATTAGTAGGATGAATTTTATTTTATAATTTATAGCTTTCCAACATTTTTGTGTAATTGTGACTTGGTTAATAAATTTAATTTTTTTCTTTGATAGTTTTTAATAATATTTAGCTATTTTAAATTACAGTTTGTTATAAGAAAGAAATCTACATTTATTATTTAATGGTGCCTTCTAATAAAGTTACATATGGAACTATTCAGCCATTACAATATGAGAAATAGGTTTTACTTATATAGGTAATAAAGGAAATATATAAAAATAAAGAGCCAAAAAGTTTAAAATGTATACTATAATAATATATAGATTATTTTTTCTCTTTTTATTCAAAATTGTATTCTTATTTCTGATATAGAGATTGCATATTGAAACAGAAGGATCGATCTTAGTTTCATAGTTTTCATTTTGAAGTACGGTAATTCTAAATCACTATTTATGCGCAATGAGGCTTTTTCTATTCCAGGCCACATAAATTTTAAGTTAGTTATTTTATGCTTTGTTTAAAAGAATTTAATGTAAATATTACAAGTATAAATATTACAAATCATGATAAATAATATTCGTGTGTGTGGTTTGTAGGTTTATATTCGCTCAATTTAAAAGTTTCATTGCGTGCATATTTTTTTTTAATTTTAAATCTTTCAAAATTAGACAAAGTCATTTAAAAATGCTGATCAAAAGTCACATTCCTTTGATCGGTATTTTTAGTCAAATCTTACGTGTACAAAATGTATAGAATAATTAGTTTGTACTTTGAAAGTTAAGATAATGAATTTCAATTTTGTATTCACGAATTCCTATGTAATTATTTAGTTTGTCAATTTAGAATCATGTATTGAATTTAGAAATAAATGTAAATCAAACAATGGAAATGAGAAATGTAGGACTCTTATCAAGAAAGGCGAATGCAATTGTATAGTCAAAATTAGATATTGCTGGAGACCAGAAAATCAAAGGAGGCGGAGTCATGAACAAAAACTATGCAGAGTGATCAATCGTAGCCATCTTATATTATAATATACTAGGGGACTCTACTTCTTGACTTTGCTGTGTTTAGACCGTCTCGGGCTACAGCAAAGTAGTTGTTCCAGAGAAATCATCTCAACTGTGATTAAGAAGTTGCCCGGTGAATTGCAATAATGTTGGGCTAAGTCCAAGAAGCTGATCCCTGTTCTGCCTATTTAAATCTTTCGAGCCGCTGATCTATAATGTTTCCTGTGCTTCCAGTTTTCTCAATTCCAACCTTTAAATTAATCATGCCGTTCTAAGGAATCCAAAATGCGCGCCTATGTTCTGCATAAACATTACCGCAAGGAGAAAAGCTGGACGAAGAAAGAATGGTAACTCTTGTTACATGAACTTTTTAACTTTCCTCTAAGCTTAATAATTTTATTATTTAATCTGTTATGAATTAATCTAAGTAATTGCATGTAAATTTCTTGTTTTCCTTCGTTAAAATGTTACACTAAAGCCTGTCAGTAAATTTCTTCTCTAATATTTCTGTGCTCTAGTCTTTAGATGATGATTTACTAATATTTTGTGCCTAATAGTAATTCATTAGTGAATATACTTATATTTTTATTATTACTTACATTTACAAACAAAGCGATGCCAATAATAATATTTTTCAACTCTAGTTAAAGCCATTAAAGTTTATTTCATAGTATTATTATTATATTCATTTTAAAAGTAATTTTCTTTTATCGAACTAAAAATTGGTTCATTTATGTTGAGTTGAGAAATATTCAAGTACCTGTATTGTTCCTTTTATTTTGTCAAAATGATATTTTAATCTCTGCTCCAAATAACAAATATTTAAAATAAAGTCTAAATTTTTATTATATTATTTTTTTATATATGAACGGAGTAATAATATAAAGTGAATATTTTTGTTACTATTATTACCTTCCGAACAACCTGGGGAGTTATGGGTTTCAGAGTGAAATTAATTAATCGTTACTTTTGTGATCTTTTGATTCCGCCATGTTTTATTTTGAATAGTCATATCAGATTGTTGCGTAGAAAATGTTACGGAGAGATAATCAAGGTTTTATATAGTTTCGCTTTAAGTCCACTTCCGATCACTCTTCCTCGATGTTACTGTGGCAGTGCCTTTTCCTTCGCCTAAATTGGCGTCTCGTTTTTACTACCAATTGGAAAGAAAGAAATTCTTCTCCAGATAATCTCTTGGATCACCGGGGTTCGAAAATGACCCCGGCTGGTTGTAGTGTCCCAGATCTACTTGGGGGCATTAAGACTTGTCAAGGTACAAGCCGCCCGGTCTTCCGTCAATGCACCACAAGTTATTATTGTAGTATATCTTAAGCTCTGCAACCATCAGTACCTCATTATTATATTATATTCTTATATAAAGCCTCCTCCAATTATCCGTATACGTAATGGTTTGAATCTATTAAAATCAAACAACTTAATATAAAATAGGAATTAAATATTTTAAATGCTCAAATTACTCTGATTCTCATATCAACTCGTATGACCATTTAAAACATATAAATATTGGCATGCGTTTTGTCTATCAGTCTAAAATGATTATTAAGGACTAGTAGCAAATTATTATAAATATACGTATGGAAATTTTACCGTATCTGTACATAGTATTCAATGATTTCAATAATTATTAAAAATTTATCTAATCTATTTTTGTCTCTCTTGTCTTATTACTCTCGAAATCTAGTTAATCACCTGCTGTCTGTATCGACAACTTAAATATATATTGAATTATTAACCGTACCAATATCCTGAATATAAGATATATATGAATAACTGATTGTAGGGTAATTTAGTCTGTGTTTTCCGACGAGCTAGTAAAGGGAAAACCACGTACCGTTGTTGTGTTGTTCATCGGTTGGTCATGCCAGGGGTTTGGGTTTGAATTTAGTTTGCATTTTGGAATTTATTCCTAGATGTGGACTGGGTTTGAATTCGGATTACTGTGCGTGATTATGCATGGTGATTTTACCGGTACAATATATACATAATATATTATTTATTTACACCCTCTACAAAAAATTTTAAAAAAAACATAGACTGATATAAAATTTTGTTTAATACAAAAATCAACTTACATCTTGCAGGACACAGATTTCTGTCTATAAAATCTAATATCATCAGCTGCTCAAGAGACTACTTGAGATCACAGCAAACATAGCAACTCAGATTCCATTTAAATCAAACTATAATGTTCAATTTTATGTTATGATTTAAATATGAAGACAAGCTTTTTAAAAATAAATTGGATTATAGATTGCCTTATCAATTAATATTAAGTCAATAATAAGAAGGCTGTAGATGAATTACCACTGACATTTGTATTTAACTTTTTTAGGAAATTGACTGTTATAAACCTATTTGAGTAAAAAATGGCTTACTTTGTTTGATGTGATCTCAACTAGTTTACTGACCAGCTATTTGTTTTATATTTCATTGACAGCAGCATATGTTCTGCAAGAAATTAGGTGATTTTTCATCAAATACATTGTTTGTACCTAAGAGTGTGAATTTCTATAAATTTTTATAGAGAGCATAAATAAATAACATAAATTGATTAATGTAATTAGTATATATATATATATATATATATATATATATATATATATATATGGGAGTGTGTGTGTAAAATAAGTTACTCCTTAAAAATATACTATTAATAAATGATAAATTATAATAATTTTAAATGATAACAATAATAATATATAAATTAAGCAGAAGGTCTTCTACTTGATTTATATTTATTATTGTTTATCATTTATTATTATTTTAAATTAAAATTTATATCTGTATTTACCTTCATTATGAAAAGAATATTGCTTGATAACAGGTTTAAATTGTTGGTTATTATTGATATTGCTATTGTTTAGATGTGGATTACTTTTATATATTTATTTATCAACCAATCATGAGATTGATTACCCCACCTCAAAAAGAAGAGAATAAAGTTATCTACAAATGAAATTTGTAATCCATGAACCACAAATACATCTACATGCAGAACATACAGGTTTAGTTTACTGTTGTATAAGATTTTGGGATACTATATTTTAATTTCATTATCAAAAAATTGAAATAATTCAATACCTTTTCTCATTGGAGGTCATTAATATATTTTATTTTCTGCCACATTCTCCCAAGATAAACAATCAACATGGCTTCTTTTCAGAATGTCTTTGAGATAATAATTATAATGCAAATCGGATTTATTTCTAATATGCAAGTTCAACATAAAACATTTTAAAAGAAAATATTGCAGTGATCATTTGCTTTTTGTGACTTCTTCAACAAAATTATGACTGCTATAATGGACTCTAATAATATTACATCCAGAAAGTTACTTTTATGATCTTACCATTGTATTTTTAAAATTTTACAGAGTATATTTAAATTAACCTTTTCTAGTGCTTTCCATGTCTCACTTCAATACAGTAAATAAGGCAAAATAATAGCTCTATATAGAGCTAAGTTAGTTTCAATAGTTATTTCTCTATGATTAAATACTCTATCTTTTAACATCTTTTAACTTATTAAAATCAGCAACTATATGTTGGACTCTATGTTGTACCTTAAAATATATTTTTTTTTATTAAAAATATATAAACAATTAATAAATAACACAGTAATAAACTTCAAAATATTGCTAAGTCAGGATTTTGATTCAGGAAATTTGTATCAAAGCACTAAAATGGCAGAAATGATTTTCTTTTCCATGTGTAATGAACATCAATATATCACATGATTTTTTATCAAAAAGTTCACAAGAATAAAACAACTTAGTCTTGAGACATCATATTTTGAAGTGAACAAATTTTTGATGCCTGATCTCATTCAGGTTCAAATTAAAATTTATACAAGATGTACCCAAAGCTTGATATAATACAACTAGCAAATAATGAACTTTTTTTTCTCATTTACAAATCTGATGTTTAATTAAAGATATGTTATAAACATAAATATTGATACAAAACACAATTTTTTAAATTAAATGTCTTACATGTAGTTTGAAAATGATGCATTTATTAAATGGTATATATTGCAGCCATGTAGCTACATTGCTGTATTAAAAATAACAAAAATAGTTCATAGCATGCTACTTAAGTTGAAAGTTATTTAATTCAGGGGGAAGTAATATTTAGTTTTCCCATATGATTTTTAATAAGGGGTCATTCATTTAATTAAATATTTTTCCTTCCCATATGATAATATGAAAATTCTAGACAATTTTCTTTAAATAACATTCAAACATTTTTTGAAATATAATATAAATATTTTAATATGTAATATAATTTGTAAATGTTAGTAAAAGAGAAATAAAACTACAAAATCAAATAAATAATTTTTTATTCTCTCTCTTCAATAATTTTATCTAATTACTAGTTGATTTTATTTTTTTTTAAAATGTACTAAGACAAAAAACTTTTTTTTTAGTAAAGTATTTAGCAAATTTAATTTTAATCTTTCTGGAGATGTAAAGTTTTGTATTTCAAAATATTTTGAAAAGAGAAGAAAAAAGTATATAAGATTTTAATATTTTGGTAAATTTTATTTTAATTAATCAGAGTTGTTGCATTTTTTCTTTTTCTTAAATACAACAAGCAGTATAAATAACTAAATATTTTGTTTTTCATTTTGTAAAAAAATAATTTAATTAAAAAAGAATGTCAAAAATCTTATGATTTTAATTTAAATTTTTGACTTGTTTTCCAATATCAGGATTGAAGAAGGGAAATAGCTGAATAATTGTGTTTGTAAAAATTGACCTAATTAGTAATTACTAAATTTTGTCATATTGGAGACAGAATTGTGATTGTTTTAAAGACAAAAAATGTTTCAAAATTAGTTGGATGGGGTGGTCAGAAGACTTAAGTGTCCTGAAGAAAGCTGTGGGAAAAATGTTTTTGCCACAGCTGGTAAAAAAAGAAAGATGCAGAATTTTTAACCAAGCGGTTAGCACACTGAGTTTAGTTATAAAATGTTTTTTTTACAATAAAAACCATGTGCAAAGTTTACTTAAAATCTGGACATCATGTATCTATATGTAACCTGCTTTACTGGAATACAATTTAAATGAAAAGAAAAATGTTCCTAAAGTAATGTCCAATCTTGTCTTCAATTATGAGCCTGTATGTCTGTGTATTAGTGTGACATGAAAAAATTATTGAAAAAAAAATTAGCTGTTTAGTAACCTGAAAATCCTGCATAATAAAAAGGGAAAATTAATCATGTACACTGTGCTAAACCTTCAAAAATAAAGCTTGTCTGAAAAAAACTTGAGCTTATAAATGCAAAGAAGAACTCCAAAAGAATTTAAAATCATGTTTAAAGGCATTTTGCTTTATGTGCACATTTTTATACAGGTAATAATTGATAATTTTAAATAATTTTATCAATTTAATATTTTTATGAAACGTTTTTAATTAATTTTATTTTTCTTTTCAAAATTATAAAAAAGGTTTTTTTAAGTAATTTAAATTTTATTAAATTACATTTAGCATTTTGTTTACAATATTTTTTTAATTTGATTTTCACATTCAAAACTTAATAAAGAGTTAATGAAACCAAGTTAAAGACTGTTCTCTCTGATTATGGAAAAATTGTTTTTCTAACCCTTGTTATCTAATAAAATAAATCAGTAAAAACAAGTTAGTTTATTCAATAAATAAAAATTACCAGGTTAATTATAATTTTGATAAAACTATATTATTTTTGATAAAATGAATTGGTTTAAAATTTCATATTATCACCTCATTTTTTAATTTTTTTGTTTTATTTTTAAGCAGTTAGTTTATTAAATAATTGTTTAACAAATATTCTAGTATTAATGTTTTTATACCTCCAATTATCTGTTCCAAGAATTGACAGTGTGGGTGATCTGATGTCAGTACAGCTTCAAGTTTTAGAAATTTTTTAAAAATTATCCAAATAAAAATGTTTAAAAGTACATTACAATAATCTGTTATATTTATTTATCTCTTGTTGACAGTAGCACTTCATAGATCACAATGTTGTTATATTGATGTAGGGGTTATGTTGGTGTTTGGATATCCAGTTGATAATTCTGGATGGCTCAATGGTATCACCTTTAATGTCCACACAATACATACTATATCATTTTATTATTACTAAAATTAAGTTTATAGTTGACCAGTATATTTATAGCACTAGGTGACCAGAGCATTGATGATAATCAGCAAGATTCTGTATCTCAGCATTATTTTTTATCATGAGTAATAGATTGGTACTTAGGTATGTGTATCCAGTGTTTTGTGTTGTATTTCAGCTCTTGACAGTGGCTAGGTAATTAATCTGTCTATATTGGATCTTTTTACAAATCCAGTCTGATTGCTGATTTTTGACTGTTCTGTTTTATGTTGTTGAGTTGATTACTTTTATGTAATCCTGGATGAACTTATTGCTAGTTTTATTTTTTGCTGATTTCTCATACATATTCATTCACTGAATATCATTTATCATTAATATATATTTATTTATATTTGATAACTTATAAAATGGGGGTGATGATGGTTTTTCATCACCCATATTCACCTCATATTTACCTCTTTTCTCCACATCAATACTATATATATATATATATATATATATATATATATATATATATATATATATATATATATAT